>JAFVLL020011380.1:0-98428 GCA_021397915.2 Tor tambroides
ATTTAGCTGTGCAACTCATAAATAGTTTACCAACCTAGTGAAGATTCATCAAGTTGCATAAGAGATAAATTATATTTTCTGGCTTTGCATTCTCACCCTCACACCGCCTTTCCACCAGAGGAGTGAATTGAATAAAAGATGAGGGATGGAAATTGTGTCTGCGCCACGATACCAAGGCTAACTGCGGTTTATACCTGCCGACGCTCGTGAAATCCCGATATCTATGATAGGCCACATTTGGAATGGGTGTCACCGATCCTATCGCCTTGCCGTGAATGAGGAAATATTGACAGCAATACAAAATGCCTTCCATGTGCACAGCAACACTATAGCGTATCCTCAACCTCCAGCAAAGCTGACATCTGCTAGTTTTTGCATCCTGAAATGGAGGATGTGGAAGAAATATACCACCATTGGTTTATCGGATTTCTATTTAACATAACGCAGGCCATTGATGAAATTATTTCTAGCACAAACCGAGAGACATGCCTTTTTGTTATTCTGGAGGAGTTGGAAATGGCTTTAAAAATGCAGTAAGCTGGAGACCAGTTCCCTCGCTAGATGCCAGTCTATGTTCGCAGCGATGAAGGAAAACAAATTTTCTCAACAGGAGACGTTGACTTTTTGTAAAAGTTAGAGAACGCTGTGGAAAACAGATGACTAAACTAACCCGCCTTAGGCATTTTCTGTCATTTTGGTGCACATTTTACACAGCTAATCACACTCTAGGTGCGTCAGTTACAAGATTATTCCCCTCCCTGCATGTAGTTAAAATCCCAAAATTCGCTTCTCCCACAAATTCGTGCGCATGCCTGCATGTTAATTGTTGGCAACATGTAAACAAACAACACAGAGGATGAACTTTCAGTAAATTTTACACTGATTTGCAAAGAACACATAAAAAATTCATTGTGATTATTTCTTTAACAACTTTTTAACCAGTCCATAGAATTGCAATGCTGGAAAAAATTTGGTTAGATGTAGGGGGTGTTTACACAATACAATTTTTAACTAAAAGCAGAAAACTTTTCATGCTTTTTGGCCATTTATTTACCTGAAAACAGGTTTCAAAGTGCAAGTTTTTAAAAATGATACAGTTATTGTATCTGTGTAAATTCATACAATATAAAAGACCACATACTATGTTTAGCATGCAATGACTATAACAGTTTGTGTCTAGTCTGTGTAGTGTGCACTAGGGCAGTCTTGGCCTAATGGTTAGAGAGTCGGGCTTGTAACCTAAAGGTCGCCGGTTCGATTCTCGCACCGGCAGGAATTGAAGGTGGGGATTGTGAATGAATACCACTCTTACCACCTTCGATACCATGACTGAGGTGCCCTTGAGCAAGGCACCGAACCCCTAATTGCTCCCCGGGCGCTGGAACAATGGCTACCCACTGCTCTGTGTGTGTGCGCATTTGTTCACTACTCACTGCTCTGTGTGTGCGGTGGGTTAAATGCAGAGCACCAATTTCAAGTATGGGTCACCATACTTGACAATACGTCACGACTTCACTTGGTTGCTTACAGGGTAAGTCATTAATAAAGCTTTATATGGGGATACTAACTGTGGCCTAAGCGGACAGGAGGTGAGATGTGAAACTTCTTCAGCAATTTTTGGAGAAAACTAAATCATGAAGGGTTGAAGTCAATTGCATTTGAGTTAGTTGTGGTCTCAAGTGTCAAAAAAGATTTAGATTCTGTGTTGTCATCCACTTCCCATAGCTGACTCTTTGAAAGATATCCCTGTCTTTGAAAGCATTACCCTGTTTTGCAGTGGCTAGACGTGGTATCTATTGTGACAGAGCTCTTCATTTATCCAGTCTGACACAAAGCAGTGGCTTATGCCCAATGGAAGTCCTCTGGTCTGGGAAAGCTGAGATGATTGGTTGTGTGTCGTTTAGTGATCAAAGAGAAAGACACTTTTAAATCATCCTCCATTTGGCCATAGATTACTCAGCGAGGCTGCGTTCAGACAGAGAATTGAATGTAATATGTGTATAAGACTAATGGTTAAACTCTGCACAAGGCCGACCACCTCTTTTAATGCATTTAGTTTGATTAATAGCTTTATAACTATACACTGCATACCAGTCTCTGCTTCTGATCTAATTGGTTTTATTTGAAGTGGTGTGTTTTGATGCTGCCATTAGAGTTTTGCTTGTTTTGAAATGGCAAACACAGACGAAAATAACTGCAGTACTATTAAATACTGAAATCCAAGGCATTCATAATATCTCCATTAATATTAGGTTAGAATAACTGTAAGCCTACGCTGTTCACATAAATTTGTAATTTGTCTCATAATGTGTCTGACAAGCTACAGAACATGAATGACTTGCATTAGTGCTCAACATAAACATAATTTCACATAAGCACAGTCTGCGGTCTACAGTGTATCCAGAGTCTGGGTTTGTTTCATCCAGACTGTTAAACATTTTTCATAAATGTATATAATTATAAACAAACATGTATATAGAACTGTATTTTTATGTTTAAATAACTTCTGACTGTTGCATCAAAGCTTGTGATGTTTGTGGTCTCCGACTTACTAATTTAAATAATCTTTTGTTTCTGTATTTATGTAGGTTTTTTGCAAGGGACAGTACATAAGGTTATATTTGTAGCAATGCTAACATTTACAACTATAAAATAACCTTTGCAAAGGCATTTTTAATACCAGTGGGTTTACATTGAAAAAGTAGACAGTTGTTTTCAGTAGATTTTCACTTTTTTTACAGTAAATTCTAGACAAATCAACTGTTGTGGACTATTTTTTAAAATTGATTGATTGATCGATTGTACTATTTTACCATGTCTTCTTCCTTTACAGAAGTGTTGTTGCCGCCAGATTGGATAAGTATCTCAAAATGTCACATTTCTTAGTTGTTCATGCCAGTAATTAGCTACTGACATACTATAGTGTGAGTAATGATTTTTCAGTGTGGTGGAAGATTCTGTTTTCCAGTTTATTTACACTTGAACATACTGTACATCTTGTAGTATAACTCGATTTCCTTGTATTATAAATAAATTGTTTTTAAATTCCCTGTTTGGCAACATGCAGCATCACCTTAAATTGTTTTGATTTGATTTGATTTTATATCAAAATCAGTTGAATCCAGTGTTGTTTTGGACCCCATTTATTTTCATTTTTTGGACAAAACATTCTTCTAAATAACTTCTTTCATGTTCCACAGAAAACAAAAGTCATAAACTTGTGGGATGACATGACTAAATGATGACTGAATTTTCATTTTGGATGAAGTTTGGGTACATTTTTTGTTTACCCATGAGCTATCTCATTAAAAGTTTGCCTTGTAGCAAGAAATAGCCGAGAAGTCAAATGTCTCCTGTGATGCTAAGGTCATTTAGCTCTTGTTAGCTATTGTAGAGTCATATGGGTTTTTGATAAAACAAAGCATCCCTGCACACCATTCACGTACTGTAAGTGCTTTCTAATCCCATCCCTCTCATTCTTTCTCTTTTTTTCTTCTCGTTTACTTTTATGGCATCAGCCACAATTCTTAAACCTCTTCCGTAGGGCCGCTCCATTCTCGGTAGCGGCAGATTTTCATTACCGAAGAAGTCAATCATCATCAAACCGCCCTCTTGCCTTTATCGCTGGAATCTATTAGAGTTAATGCTTTTAGCGGCATTAACCAGGGCCCTGCGAACCTGCGGCAACCAATAGGCGAGAACAACATCCCCTGATGACACGTCTGAGCCCTGCGCTGAAAGACCTGAATTGATAGCTCTGCAGGTAGATGAATACCAAACAGAGAAGGCCCCCGCCCTGGCTCAGGAGCAGAGTCCCTTACTGCATCTTAATGGAGCCCGAGCTTCTCTGCAGAGGATGGGAGGGATTGATATGCTGCCCGACAGCTCCTCACCGGCTCCCATTGTGCTATAGGCGATATAGGAAGCAGTCGGGGAATCAGAGTGGATGTTGCAGGGGTAGCTGAAGACAGATTGCTAACTTGGCCTCTGAGGTGTTGGACACGCTGAAGGGCCATTGTGATGAGCTGTACTCATGCCTGGGCAACTAAAGCATGCCAGTGTATTATGTGTCCTCCGGCCTCACAGTGCAAGAGAACAGCATGATGCTTGTCTCCCTTGAGTGACTGTTTAATGTTAATAAGGAACGCGGACAATGAAATAATTTTAGTCCTGTCCTGCATCATTGATTTTCCAACTGAATTCACCACTCTACCACTTTTCTGCTAATGCTTTAAAGAGGGGGCTGGAAATTCCCTGTCGTTCATGAGTAAATTGGTGCGAAAGATTGGGTTTTTGTCTTTTGTGGCTTGGACTAGTAATGAAGCAGTAAAGACAGTGGCCATGTTCTGATTTAGAGGGAATACACTTGTATCACTGACATGTTTACATGGATGATCATATGTGTGTGGTAATTTAGCTGCTTGATTCAGTACCCTGCCAATTAAATAGTTAAAATCTGGCTAACATGTACTTGTAACTTGTAATTTACAACTTAATAACTTAATTTGTAATGTACAACTTACATTTACATTTAGTTATTTAGCAGATGCTTTTATCCAAAGCAACTTACAAATAAGGACAATGGAAGCAATCAAAATCGACAAAAGAGCAAGTGCTATAACAAGTCTCAGTTAGCTTAAAGCAGTACACACAGCAAGGTTGTTTTTTTTTAATATAATAAATAAAAAGAAAACAGATAGAATAGAAAAAGAATAGAGCAAGCTAGTGTTAGAGGCCTTTTTTGTCGCATACAAAACAGATTTGCATACAGTGTATTTGTAATCTTTCAAATATTTGATTACACTTGGTCTCATGCCATTTGGAGTCAGGACACCTGAAAAAAAATCAATACTTTCATTCAGAGAATGCATTTAATTGATCAAAATTGGTCATAGTTTCCAGAAAATGTAAATCAGCATATTTGAAAGATTTCTGAAGGATCATGTGACACTAAAGTCTGGAGTAATGACTGCTGAAATTTCAGCTTTACCATCACAGGAATAAAATATATTTTAGAACATATTAAAATAGAAAAGTTATTTTAAATTACAATTTCACAGTATTACTGATTAAGTTTATTTTTGATTAAGTAAAAGCAGCCTTGGTAAACATAAAAAAACTTCTTTCAAAAACATTAAAAATACAACCCCCAGTTTTTTTGAATGGTGTAGTACAGCCAGATGAAAACTGTAGCTTTTCTAGTGACTATTTGTTACACAGCCCTAGTCTTGGTGTTTCTGAAAAGAGTTAACTTTTCTGCAGTATCTTCTGGGTATTTCTCAGTGTGTATAAATGTGATGAAAACAGACTTTCATCAACATCCTCATTCACACATACAGATTAGGGAAGATCCAAAGCTGTACAAGTATATTTCACTTGTGTCTTGTGAATCGATACCGGATGAATGTATGGAAGCTTTTTCTTTCATGACAGACATTCTGGGCATTCCATTCTTGTATATGCTCTGTAAATACTCTTCCTGAACCACAAAGGTGAACTGTAATGGAGAAAGTGTTTTGTCTCTCCTTAAAAGCATTTCTCTGTCTGTTTATTGATGCTGTGGAGAGACTTGATACTCTAAGCCTTCAAAAAGGAGAGCTTATCTTTTTCAATGCTTTCCTCCAGTACATTCTTTCAAAATTACTGTAATTTCATTTTTATTTTTAAATTTGAGCTCTGTTCTTTGGTATGCAGAACAGAATAGAATTACACATTTTCTAGGGATCATTTTTTAATCTAATCCTAAAATGTAAGTAAATTATGTCTGAGTACTGATAATGAGTGTGTGCTGGCATTTAGATATCAGATATCAGCTATCCTTGAGACTGTTTATTCATGTTGTGATCTGTCATAGAACATTTGTTTGAGCTTTAGTCTGGTATTTAAATGATGACTGGAAGTCACTTATCTGGATTGATGTGTTAAATTAACTCCCTTAACTCACAGAGTTGGCTAAAAACATTTGCCTTATTGCACTGCAACAATACTATTAATTAGTATTAAAATGGTCTTATTTTGCGGTAAGATATTAACACTAAATTTGGTGAGATGTTTGCTTAAAAATATATGTAGAGGAAAAACAAAACAAAGATACCAATTAAATACAAGTGGTTTTTCTTTCTGCAGTGCTCATTGCGGGCTTTTTATTTTAAAAGTTTAGATTAATAGCAAACAAACAAAGATTTTGGCAGTTAGTGTTATTAGACTGCTTTTTCTTAGAGATGCTGAACATTTTCTTGATTTTTTTTTTCCATACACTTCAAGAATCGAGCCATAAAAATAAAGTATTCCAACATGCTCAATGCATTATTTAAAGGCATGAGAGTTTGTGTTCACATTCACAGTGAGGTCAGGGTGAAAAATTGCTGCACTGTAATTTATTCATATTCCCAATAAACAAATACCAAATAATCTCTCGGATAAACCTCATCATGATCTACTTTAATTGATTCCCCTGAGATCAGCTGTGTTCAGTGGATTGGATCATGCAACTACATTCAGTTTTTAAGGTACCACAAATGATTCAAATATTGTTAAATTTATCAATAATTCATCAGAAAATGTCAACACAAAGCTTTGTTTGTCACAGGAAGTCACCCAGAGGCAGCTCCATCTGCGGTGTGCTGGTAGTTTTTCCAAACGCGTGTGTCTGGATGGTAAGTGGGGCGAAGTGACGCTGTGTCTGACCTCAGATTCACCCCAGGTTCAGTGGAAGTTCAGTGGCACTTCGTCTCATCACCAGCACTAAGTCTGCAGGGCTATAACCCTCCTGTGTGCGGCTCCTCAATATTACATAACGTGACGGCCCCAGGATGGCACTACTCACTGGAGTCAATTAACCACTGAAGGACATAGTAAATATTCTGTAATGCCTCTTTAAAGAGGTCTCTTTTAGTTCGGCTATTGGCAAAAAGTGATATGAAACCACAGAGGATATGCAACAATGGGGAATGTGAAGTCAGACGTTCATGTAGAAACCAAGCATGACTTATTAAAATGACTAAATATTTCATTTGGACTTAATTTGCATTTGATTGCTCTCAGTGACATTAGGTTTATTATTTTAACATTGACTTTTAGGCTGAGATTTACCCTTGAGTCTAATAAGAAAAGACACATAACTTGGCTCTACTGTTCTTTTCTGCTGTAGGTGTTGACCTTGGTTTTTGTATTTGGCAGACATTGCACACCAGCTCTGCAGGGACAGCCTGTGACCACGCTATTACCTCTGTAGTAAATAATTTAGCTACAACAGCCTTGTCTAGCCACCTACCGAAACCCAGACGGAGAGGTGTAAACGGCTAAGCAGGTCATCACCTGCCACCAAATTGCGAATTCCAAAGAATTTTTAAAGTGAGGGCGCTTATGGAATACATTTGAATGTTTTATGCGATTGATATTTTTGTCAGCGTAATTAGAAACATTCAGCTGCTTGGAGGGCAATACATAAATTATTTTATGGCTTTTTCCCTCGCCTTTGATCACTCCAGTTTGTGTTAAACTGTAAATGAGATTTGCCTCAATTTAACAGCAGAACCAGAATTGTTTCATGCAACAAATAAGTCAAACAAAGTTTGACAATCTACAGACCAGATTTTTAAAATAAATTGCATTTGAAGAGCAGCACTTCTGTGGAAGACAAATCAGGTGCGTTTGAAGTTGTGGGGTAAATCTCAAGGGACAAATACTTTGATAACTCAATGAAAGTGACGACTTCTCCTCTAAGTCGTTATGATCCACTGCTAAACAGATGCAGCTAGTGTACTGTACATATTCATGATGCAGCTGTATTTCGGGTTTAAATAATGCATCGTGAAAAGACCTGCGGAGACAGAGTAAGTATGGTGGAATTGAAGCAATCAAACCAAGGTTAAGTGAGTTAAATGATTAGCTTCACGTTAATATCTTTTTCATATACCAACATAAAAATGGTAATTAAATCTGTGTCCTTTTTATAAATTAAAGGTTTACTTCATGGTGGCGGCAGTAAAGCAAGAATGTGGGGAAGCATGTGGCATTTTTTATTCTCTTAGGGCTTTTCACACTTGAAATAGTTAACCTTGGGGCATTCTAAACACAGGGTTAATCATCGATATTCTTAACGTTTCACGCCACACATTTAAACCTGGGTTGACGTTTTTATTTGCAGTGTGATTGGATGAACTCAACATGAAGGCTCTTTGCGCATCCACGATAAGCTATTTTAAGTTTTCAAGTTTTTCCTGACTTTTTGGACTTTAAAGGTAAGAATAAAAGTCTCTTCCTCACTCCAGTTAATGTGCTTTCCGTCACCATTTGACATATCCCCTCAAACGCTGAACAGTTTACACAACGCGACGTGTACGTGACTGCGAAAGCACGTGATTGGTGTTTGTTACTGAGCATCTTGCCGTAACATTAAAACACCACGTCGTTTTAAACAGTACATGTTTGATAACCCTGTGTAAAAAGTGGTGCTAACTCCGCTCAGTCTCATGAAAATGCCTATAAATAGTACGCCAGGTTTAGGGGCGGGGTTAGGTGTAGGTCATTCGTACAAATTCATACGAATTGGCAACTCGTAAAATACGTACGACTTAGCAAAAATCGTATGAATTTGTACGAGTGAGGTCGTACGAATTCGTACGAATTAGCCACCTCGTAAAATATGTACGAATTGCCGTGAGATCGGGCTGGCGTATCATATGCACGCCAAAGTCAATTTTTGCGTATAAACAGTACGCCAAATCGAAACATAAACTCGTGTAATTGAGATATTCTTTGATGAGATCGGGTTGATAGTCAAGTCACATTTATTTATATAGCACTAAATATTCTTTCAAATAAGCTATACAGTAAGAGTCCTGAGAGAATTGCATGCTTATATGAAAACGCATCCTCTGTGGGAGTAATATAATGTTTTACACTGCCTTCAGCTCAGTAATTGAGGTGACAATCAATAACTTATGTACAACAAACTAGCCTGCACTTCACCAGTGCCAATACACACTTTGAATATAGACAGAAACAAATGCACAAATATTGTTATAAAGTATTGGACATAAAATGTCAATTGGTGTAATGTCTATTGGAGACCTAACCATAATATGTTGGCTGGCATCTCATTTTATGTCTTATTAATAGTTTTGTAAAGGCATTGAGTGCACAGAGTGTGGGTGACATCAATATTCATTGTTAACAGAATTTTCAGGGTTTTTTTCAACAGCACAAACAGTATTTCTGTATTATTTATAAACTTTGAAGAGTTCTTTCAGCATAGACTGTGAAGGTTCAGGGTATTTACAGTAGATTGTTTTAGTGAATAGTAACTATTTTACTTGTAAGTTGTAAAGTATGATGGGAGAAAACATCTTAATAAAATTGCACCCTTCAGACTTAAACAGATAGTTCTCCCAAAAATGAAAATTGTATAATTGTATTGTTGTTTAATTGTATCATTCCAAACCTGTGGAACACAAAAGAAGATGTTTAGGTTCAGTGTTGTTCAATCTGTATGGACAAAAATATATTTTTCTGCATGTCTTCTTTGTGTGCTGTTTTTTTTTCATTGTGTAAATCTTTTAGAAGTTATGAGGGTGAGTTTTGGCTTCTTGGAAGCTTTTGAAGAATCCTGAATGCTCTAAAAGCAGTATCATTGCAAAGTTTATTGTCTAGTTTGGAACTGAAAGAACACAATATTGTAAAAGACATTTTTTTTTCTGCAATAAATTATATACTTAGTGTCCATGTGCCTGGCACATCTGTCTGGCACTAAGCAATTTTAGGTAGGGAATAAGGGTTTCTTCATATGACACATCCAGAAGGTCTTGACAAGTAGATACTTGAAGCTGTCAATCAAACTGTTCGTCTCTCTCCCCCTCTCTCTCTTTTTTCATCTGCAACGGCCTCACTGATGTTCCTCCTGCCGTCAGCTCCTTTAACCCCTCCATCTTTAGCAGAAATGTTCTGTCACTGCCCTCACAAGAGGAACAAGCCATATGACAGGGTGACTTTATGGAGGGAAATTGTAAGGAAACTGTCTGTCATACAATGTGGGGTCTTTTTTTATGCCTATATTTTTCGTTCTGGACACTACAAGTGTTGACAGTTATTACCATGGCAGGAGTTTCAATGTCGAAAAATAACAGTGCTTGTTTCAGCTTGAAAAACAACTGCTATAAACATTACTTATTATCTCTCACATATCCTGTTTGTGCATGCGTTTTTGGGGGCAAGGTTAAATTGAATGAAAAAACAGAAGAATGATCTGTATTTTTGTGCTACATATTTTCAGTACAGTTATCTATTGTGAGCATTGTTAAAACAAAATACTGTACATTTCTTGTGTGCTTTACCATCCATTTACTGTAATTTCTTACAATAACCAATACAATTTCTCAAAATGTCACTTTTTATGGTCTACAGGCAAAAGTTGTACAGGTGTGAAGCAACAGGAGGGTGAGAAAATTTATGACAGAATTTTTGATTCAATTTTATGTTGAATCATATAAAAATATGTTGAAAATCTCTCTCTCTCTCTCTCTCTCTCTCTCTCTCTCTCTCTTTAATTATTTCTTTTTTAATTCTTCATTTTCCCACATTGGCAAAATTGTTTTAATTTTTTTTCCCCTATGATTGTCTTTAAAAAAATATTTATGTTTATGCTTAAAATGAGACCCAAAATACCAGAAGTGTAATTATTGTTATTGCATTTATTTTACCTTTTGAAGTAGATATATTTTATTTTGAGGAATTTAAGGTCTGAAAACACATTTTATAATCTGGAAATACATTTTGGGACTAAATGTATCTTGTTTTAAGGATGTTTATTTATTATACCTGGAAAATGAGAAAAAAGTACTGATTACAGAAAACAAGTTGTGCAGTATTGCTGAAGACAGTGAACAAAGTCAGGTTCATATTGTTCTGTTGTCTTTCAGACTGAAGCATTTAAAGTTTATAGTGTTGTGGACGCAGGTGTTGCTCCTATATTGCTTTCTCAGTTGAGGTTGATACAGGAATGAATGTCCATCACTCACTCTCCACGGATTTATTATGACAGACAGTACAGCGGTTGATGCTGTGCACATTCACACAGATCATGTACCCACACTGCCATCATGGTAAAAACCTAAGGCATTGAATTTGAGACATGAACTGGTCCGACCATCATCTGTGAATCTATTTCAAGCAGCATTTTCCACAGAGGAGGATAGAGCGCCTTATTGATGATGTCTGCTACAGAAAGGGTCATTGAAATGTCACGTTCATGAATGATGCTCTATCAACATCCGTATCCATAATAAGGGACGAACAGTTGCATGATAAAAGTAGGGAGAAATAGCCCTCTCCAGTGGACTCTAAAGGATGGCCAGTGACATTCCTGTTTATAGGCCCATTTCTGATGGCTCACACATTAATAGCATCACCAAACAGCACCTGCAGTATGTGATTTGTCAGTGATATTGTGGTTTTTATTTTATGACATGCTCTAAAAACTGACAGGAATTTCTGCTCTCACAGAAATGCTGACTTAGAATGCACATTATTTTAGAATCAATGACATGCTGGAGGGAGCTGTGGCGTAGTGAGCAATATGCTTTAGACATGTTGAGCTGTGGTGCTCAAATAGAAAATTCAGGATCAGATTTGTTCTGCAACATTTTGTTTCTCCTTCTCTTTTCTTTGTTGTATAAAGTGGCCCAAAAATATTTGAATGCTTAATCCACACTTAAGTATTTCATTGTATTTGATGGGAAAGTATTAAAGTAAGTTGCATGGCATGAGCTGAAGGCTGATTATCTGATTATGGCACCACGAGAACACGCACCGTTTCCAAACCCTTCACTAGTGACTATCCTCAGATGTGAAAGGCAGCAGACAGGGGGGAAAAAAAGTCAATTTCACGCTTTAAAGATCCCTAATAAAAAGAAACGGCCACTGGTAAAACATATTATGTAGTATAATGAAATATTAGCAGTATATACTAGCTTTCAAAAGCTTGAGGTTGGTAAGATTTTTTGTAATGTTTTTTGAAAGATGCTTCTTAAACTCAAAAAGGCTGCATTTATTAAAAACAGTAAAAATAGTAATACTGTGAAATATTGTTATAATTGAAAATAACAGTTTTCTATTTTATTCTATTCATTTATTTATTTTTGGTGATTTTTCAGCAGGTATTTCAATTTTTAGTCTTCTGTGTCACATTATTCTATATGAATCATTTTAATATAATGATTAAATGAAAGATTTCTTAATGTTGAAAAGAGTTGTTGCTCAATATGTTTTTCTAGGATTCTTTGATACAAAGAAAGTGCACTTAAAATGCATTTGTTTGAAATACAAATCTGTCTTTATTTTTAGATGTCTTTGCACCTCAATTTTGATCAATTTCTTGCATCCCTGCTCAGTAAAAGTATTCACGTCTTTCAAAATAAACAAAAAATCATTCTGACTTCAAACTTTTGAATGGTAGTGTATCTTTTCACAAAAATTAGTCAGAATGCACAACTACTTTTGCATGGCCATCAATGTATAAAATGATGTAGTCAGTTAGGGCATCAACCAGAAGGGGCTAACAGGGTCATGCTAACCAGTCAAACTTTGACTCCATGGTTGGCACAGCAAAATTATAGTCAATAAGCGCTTGCCCTGGCAGCCTCTCTGATGGACAGCCATGCTGTGATGACAACTTGTGTGCTTTGTCAATATATCACCAAGAACAATCTCCCGGTCTCTTATAACCAGCCCTCTGGTGCTCATTTTGTCCACAGCTGCCTGCCTGTTCACCAGCAATCAGTCAGTTCCAAAGAGTCTGGCATTGAGTAAGTGGCGCCAACTGCCCAAACAGTGTTTGTTTCATTTCATTCCGCTTTCGGGTTTTGGATCCTGCCCTCCATGAGCTGCTCATTGCGTCCGATGAGCCTAAATGAAGGTGTCGGAATGAGTAATGCGTGTTGACAGTTGAAAGTGGCGAAACAGCACTAAAATTGTGTCTATCCATCCTTCAATCTCTCTGAACAAGTACTGCAGGACAAGTGTATAGACGCAAGGCAACGTTATCCATCTTTCTTGAGGAAGGAGGAAGCTGGAGAAGGAATATAAGAGAGGAAGGGAGGGACATCTGTCCTTGTGTGTCACAGCAGAGGTCAGAGTTTGCTCCATGCACATAAGTGGCAGAAAGCAGGGAGAGAGAGATTGTAAAGAGAGTTAATTTGGTCTATAGATCATTGTCGCTGTCCCCTGTTGCAGTGCAGTGAAGGTATGAGCATTGAGCAGCATGCAGGAAATTACCATGCATGAGCTGTGTGCGAACATGTGTGTGTGTGTGTGCACTGCTTAAGAGTAATCTGTCACCCTGACATGCCATTTAAGGCGAAACAGGAGAGTATTTTATTATTCCTTCAATGAGCTCCCTTTGTTCCGTGGTGCACCAAGCGTGCAGCATGCTATATATTAGCCCTCGCTCATTTTGTGATCTTTTCTCCCTCTAGGAAATAAATCAGTGGTTTTATTTTGCAGGTATTTTATTTGTGAGGGTTTCCAGCTGATGATAGTTTCTACACTGAAAAAAATGTGGCATAGAAACAATTTTAGCTCAGAAACTGCTAGTAGGCTAAATTTCACAATAACAAAGAAATTGCAAGTAACCCACTGAACCCACTTATATACTCCAATAATCTTTTATTTTTAACTTTGAAAATTCATTTTACACAGTTTTTAGATTTTAAAGCCGTTTTAAACAAAATGAGTTATTTTACTTTTTTTTATTGTGAGATAAACATACTTCTTTGTTATATTCACTCAGTCATGCTGAGTAAATTGAGCAAATCCAACATTGTGTTCACTCTGCTTAAATGAAATGTATACATGAGGCCGTGGATAAACTTTAAGGAAATTCTATCATGTCCTACCACTGTTTAATATTTATTTAAAAGCTTTTTACTACAAACTGCAGATATAGCAGCATGATTTAATGCACGATTAGCCTCTTTTAAATTTACTGATGCTCAAATACTGATGAGTATTGCTTCTGTAATCTGTACCTTTAATTTATTATTACGAATATTTTATGAACTATAAAAATATTTATGCATTTAGCATAAGATTTGCATTAGTTATTAGCACAGCTGGGTAGATTACTTACAAATTGTAGTCTGTTGCTGATTCCAAATTACATGACAAAAATTGTAGTTAGTAATGTAATCCATTACATTACACATTTTAGGTAATATAATCAGACTACTTTTAGATTACGTTTAACCTAACTTGTATATCACATTGATATAAATAGGATAATATTCTAACATATTGATATTAACATATAACATAAAAATATTCCATTCGTTGTTATTAACAACATAAAATAAATTAAGGATTATGTTATTTCAAGTTTTCCCAAACTGGGGTCCGTGAAGGAACTGCAGGAGGTTTGTGAATTTAATGAAAAGCTAATAATTAATTAAGTCATAAAAATGCAAAATAAAATCAATTTGAAATAACATCAGTCAAAATAAAACACTAAAAAAATGAAATATTTTGTTTACCTGCATGTCATGTAGTCATTTTCGAAACCCAATAATGTAACCAAACGTATTAAGTTGTAAAAAGAACTGTAAATCCTAATATAAATTAAGCGTATAGCGTTGAGTGAGTCAAGCTTGCATCAGCTGATTCTCAGCTGATCACATCTACCTATAGGAATACGACACCTATCGCGGCATTTCTATATAAGCTCTCTTCCGTATTAATAAGCAGCTTTTCTGCTTGCTCAGGCACAAATCACCCTCCTCCATCCCCAACTCCTCCTTTCGCGCAGTCAGGACTTGGCTTTCTGATATTCCTTGCTGAATCAGACTCTTTTCTTGAATTATACACTTAAATATCATTAAGTACATTAATGATATCTGCTTGTTCTGTTCTGTTAACCCTGGGGGGTTATTATTATTGCTGCTCTCCCTGCTCATTCATGACAGGCTGCATGGATGCGCAGGGAGTTTTTGCCCAGAACAGAACCATACCTCCAAACCAAACTTATGCTAAGTATGTATCATTTTGACGATAGTGGTCCTGACAGAACTGCTATTAATTAACAAGAACCACAACTTGTCTGGGCCTACATAATTAGATGTTTATGTGCAAAATCTGTGGCCACTCCCCCAAGCACAACACGCACAGGACCTCAGGACTGTTATTGACACTGTGTTTTAAACATAAAAACCACTTATTGTTATTTTGTCAAATGAGTAGCATGATTAAAATTAATCAAATATGCAAAGTATGATAACATATTAATTTGAAGCCAGATTCATTTTTTTCTAGTGCACAGCTGTCTGTTGTTCATATGTGAGGCAGTGGTTGGTTTTTTGCAGTGAGAGTGAAGGGTGGTGCTGTATGATGCTGAAGACAGATTGAGGCTGTGACATCTGTCAGACACGTCTGTTTGAGCCTGCCCTCATTCACAGAGCACTTCAGATTACAACGCTGTGTCTGGTAAAAAGAAAATGGGGTGAAGATCTTTTCGTGTACTGATGTAAATCATCAACCATCAAGTTTTTTTTGCGAGACAGGTACATTCAGTAAAAGAATATTGCATTATTCATTTGGTATTTTACTATGCCACATTTGGTATTTCATATGTAAAGCATCTTTTGAAGTGATTTTTGTTCTATTTAATGGTATTTTGTAGCATTCTCTTCCATTGTTCTTAATTAAAATGATTTTTAATTTATTATTATATCCTATTGCTTTGACCACTACTCATACATCAATAATTTTTTTTTGACAGAAAGTAAAATTTAAAAGATGATTTTCAACTGTATTTCTGATTAATCTTAAAAGGTGATTACTGTAATATTAATATCTATATTTGTATATCATATTATTTAAATCAGCATGATTTCAAGTTAGCACAAATAATACCACTATGTATAAATACTTCATAATTTAATTAATATAAAACATTTTTTTCCACATTAATGTAATTAGATTTTTTTTTTCTCTTTGCTTAATCATAATTAGAAGTGGGGGGTCGGGGGTTGTAATTGTCATAATAAATAATTTTGTCATGAATAATATCATAATGCAAATGATCTTAATAGCCCTTAACTCTTTCCCCACCAGCAATTAAAAAAAAAAAAGTTGCTAATCACCACCAGCATTTTTATGTTCATTATCACAAAACTTTCATGGCCCCCAGAATATTTTATTGTATGAATATCTGAACATGCAATATGTCAAAAGAAAGAAACAAGCCTCTCCTTTTAAACAACAACAAAAAAACATTTTATTCTAGCTTTATGTATTCTTTTTTTTTATTAACACTTGAATGTGGGCAAGTTTAACAACAACAGCGGAAAGCAATATTTTGAACAAAAAGCTGAGAAATGTATGTTTTTGTGAATGAATATTGTATTCAGAACCATGTTTAAAATACACTTCCTGTGTTGACATTTATTTCCATAATGTTAGGCAGTTTCGATGCTGTTAAATGTTCAATGATTGCGCTATTTTACATATGCACTGACAAAAACAAGAAGTTCAATTTACTTAATTTTTATTTTGCAAGTTTTTGCGCGCATATTTTTAAAGTAAAATTTAAATACAGAATTAAGTAAAATCTACTTAACTAAGTTATGTAAAATTAGCAAAGGAAATTAAGTAAATGTAATGTGGCCAGGCAGAGTTTGATGAGTAAATTCTACTTAATTATTTTAAGTTTACCCTGCAATACTCAAGTACATTTCACTCAGTCACAGTTTGTAAACTTTACTCAAACAACATAGCACTTAAACAAAAAAATGCCTATAAAGAATGTGGTTAAGTCACGTATGTAAGCAAGTAGACAAATCTTCATTCCTTTAAAGGTAATATGTTGACAATGAGTAAAGAGTGTTTGAGTATGAATGGGTCATTTTGAGTAAAAAATAAACTCCAGATGTCACAAAACAGCAAGTTACTTAACCTAACAACAAAAGCAACCATAAAACAGTGTAAATGCATCTCGAAAACAGCAAAAAAAAAAAAAAACCTTATTAATTATTCATGCCCAAGTGCATGATGGGAACAATGGGATCTTGACGTTGATATTTACTTAAACAATCTTTGTAAAAATAACAAACAATTCCAAGTAAAATATACTTAAGAGTCCAAACTTTAAATTCTACAAGCTTAAATTGAGTACTAATATTGAATTTACTCTTTTTTTTTTATTCTTGCCTGAACTAAATTATTTAATGTAGAAATTACATTTGTTTTTCTGTAGTATTTACTGCACCACAAAATCATTTTTATCAGTGTGCCTCTGCTTACATATGCAATCAGTTGTTTTTGCTTCTTCTCCTGAGTTCTGATCTGGAGATTTTGTTCACTTTTAGAAGATGTGTAATTGTGCCCCCTACCATGTAACAGTGAAAACACAGAAAGCCAATTCCATCAGTGATGGGGAAAGAGTTAAAATAGGCTTAGTTTTTATTTATTTATTTATTTTAAGCAAATAAAATTTCATATTCCTTTTTTTAAGAGGTGAAACAGGGTCAGTTAACAGTCTCTCACTGGTCTGAGTATGTGAGAGGCCCTAAGCATTAAATCTCCACTGTATAAGGAAACTCACATTTTTTACATGAGAGAAAACAGTCACCTTAGGTTATAATATTTGAATGCCATTTCAGGCAATTATCGTCCAGTTGTGACACCTTTTGGAAACCTCTGCCCGAGACCTCATCCATCCCTATGGTAATGAAACCCAATCAGGTTTCCATTGTGCACAGCACTTCCACTGACCTCCCAGAGTCCCTTGGAATTTGTCTCCAAACTTTTTGGAGTAATTACAACTGTCACTTCCACAAAAATACATCAGCAAGCCTGTCCAAATGTGTGATTGTGAGCAGGAAATGCACACTTCATTAAAACCCCCCTCTGCAAAATGTCACAGTAGATATTAGCCCCCTAAACTTTTGGGAGGTAATTGTCATGTGTTGCCTGTGTAACCTCACTGATCAAGGCACAGTGCTCTTCCAACCCCCTCCTAGTCTGAAAAAAATGTTTCAGAAATAAAAAGTCGTCACTGACCTTTTTTATAATTGCTTCATTTGGATTCAGGTTTCACTAACAGACCTTTCAGTTTCAAGTATGATTCTGCTTCCCTCTTTCTCCCTCTCCTCTGTGGACTCGAACAGTTTGACTGGCAGCATAAAAAAGTGTCTCATTAAAATCCATGTAATATTGTGTTCAGCGTAACAGCAAGCGCTTGTAATCATATGCTAATGAGAATGAAAATGTGCACAAGATATTGATCAGTTGTTTGTTTGTGTTCTTTTGTTTTAATTGTAAAACCTGCAACATTCTTATATTATATTGTATTATAATAGGTTTTTTTTTGGGGGGGGGGGGGGGGGGGGGTTGTGAAAAGGATTAAAAAATTCTTTCTTTCTTTCTTTCTTGAACTCTCTTTCAAAATTTCTTTCAAACCCTCTTGCTTTCAATCATTCATTCTTTCAATGTTCCCCCCAAACTTTCTTTCTTTTTAACTTTCTGTCAAAACTTTCTTTTGTAACTTTCTTTTGGACTAACTTTCTGTCTTCAAACACCTCACAAAAAGCAAACACCTCACAAAAAGCACATACACACACACACACACAAACACACACACATACAAACACGTTGAGTTTCCATGTTTTATGGGGATATTCTATAGATGTAATGGTTTTTATAATGTACAAACTGTTTTCTATCCCCTTACCCTAACCATACCCCAAACCTTTCCCTCACACAAAACTTTCTATTTTAGATTTCTAAAACAGATCATTCTGTATGATTTATAACCCTTTTTCATCAAAGGGGTCAAAAAAAAAAAAGTCCCACAAATTTACTTGTATTACTGTCCTTATGGGGATTTTTGGTGAATAGTTTGGTGAAACTATTAACTTTGCAGAATTACCACCCATAGAAACCATTCGAAATATTATGAAGAGATATTTGTGTACGTTTTCTATAGGAACAAAACATTATAACTGGCCATATATCCAGACATGTGATGTATTGCACTTTCTGCATTTTTAAGTTGTTTGTGTGATGCTGACCAGTTCCAGTAAATTACAACAGATTGTAGTAGTTTCCTGCATCTTCTACAATCTATTTAGGAGCATCTGTGAAAAATTTGGCGCATATTTACACGTTGTTTGATTAGCATAATTCATTTAGTGAGCAAGTGACACAGTCAGTGAGTAGAAATAATTCTTAGTGAATTTCGTTGGCGCTAACTGCCTTGTTGGGCAGTGCGCCGACATACAGCGCCGTTGCGCTTACGGGGCGTCCCGAGTTCGAATCCCAGCTCAAGGATCTTTCCCAATCCTGCCCCTATCTCTCTCCCACTTTGCTTCCTGTCAGTTCTGATCTGTCCTGTCAAAAAGGCAAAAATGACAAAAAATAAATCTTTAAAGGGGTGGTTGACTGTTTTTTTCTAGGCTTGATTGTGTTTATGGGGTGCAGTCTAACATATGCTTCGTTTTTAAAAAAACTCATTATTTTTCACATAATTTCCCTTTATTCCACACCGCTCTGTCCCTTCTCCTCTAAACGCTCTGATCATTTCCTGCTTTTATGAAGCTCCTCCCTCAGAAATATGAGATGGGCTCTGATTGGTTAGCTGGTCCAGTGTGTTGTGATTCTCTAAACCGCAGAGTGCGCGTCTAAACGTCACAGCCTTCACCTCAGCAGCATGTGCTCCGGTTGTATTGGAAACAATGGCGTCGTCTATATTGCTTATCAATTCGAGCCCGATTGAGACGCAGAGGATATTAGTGAAGAGGGTCGCGCAGAACCTGTGCAAGCACGGCTCTTAATGGTATGTTTTTTGTTTGTTGTTGTCTCATATTTTAGAAATTTTGTAAATGCTACTGCTTCTGTTAGCTTTTAATATACGGTTTTATCCTGATTAAAGCTTTAATACAGTACAGCAACCGCATGCGCGTTCATGTATAACGCTTCTCATAGCTGTGTGAAAATAAGTGTATAAGTGGAACAGTTCATTGTTGGAGCTGCTGATGATCTGAGAGAGAAAGAGAGATGCAGAGCAGGGAGATGTGAGGAACATGATTGAGAACCGCTGCTTTAGAACATTGATTTTGAAACTTGTGATACCATTAGAGTCGTTAGAAGACAGAATTGCGATTCATATATGAATAGATTTAAAAAAAAAAAAAGAAAAGATTTTTACGTGCACCCCTAGTTTTCTCTTCCTCTTCTCTAAAGCAGAGCAGCATGGCCTCGCCCCCTTTGCTGCATGTTCCCGGGGGTGGGGTTTATCTGGGTTCGTGACGTCACGAACCCAGAAAGTAACTCGTTGTAGTGCCGAGCCGTTTTTGTAGGCGTTAAACTGGCAGAATTTTAAAAGATGATATCTCCGTTTGCATTGAACTTTCAGTGCCGCAACTTTGCAGATATTGTTTAAGCTCAAACAGCAACATTACACACTAACTAACATTAAAAAAGTGAAATTGCAATCAACCACCCCTTTAAAAAAATTCTTAGTGAATTTCATATGTCTTATAGAAATAAAAATATATTTGTCTAGTAAAACTCTTTTTCACGTGTTACCCACTACTCTTTTTGTTCTGTATTTCTATTTATTGGGTTGTTCTGTTATTACCAATACACTAGGCTCTTTAATTGAAGGTGCGCAATGGAAGCACATTCTGTTGTGATTGCAGTGTGATGTGGGCAGCACAAGTGCTCTTATCCTGCTCCCTTTAGTCATCGTCTCCATGGTGAGGCACATCTCAGGAAAATGTCATCAGAAAGAGTAAATACTTCAGAACTGAAAGAGCCCTTTTACAATGTCTCTCTCTTTCTCTTGCAAATTTACTAGTTTGTTTTAGCAGTTGTTGACCCTGCTTCACCAGAAAAACTAGTTTCTTTAATATTTATTCTTCAGCTCTACGGAAAGACAGTGAAATGGTTCAGAGCACAAGGACAGTTAAAGGCATCCAGTAGCAGATAGGGGAAGAAGTGGCTTGCTCAGGGACACAGTTACAGTGATGAGAATCTGGAATTGTAGCCTGGCTCTTCAAGGTTCAAATGAAGTTTTTCGCCTGTCACCGTCTAGTTAGGAATATATATTTTTTCAAAGGTCCCAAGTTTTGTTCAAAACTTTAACTGTTTCTTAGTTGCTGATGCTGGCAGAATATCTCTGAAACTTTGGATGAAACTGCCTTCTGTTCAACGGAAATCTTAGTGATGGCTAATGGAGCAGCTGCAGGATTCTGGAGAATTCCATACAGAGGAAGGAGGTCTAATATACCAAGAGAGAGTTATCATTGTTAGCGTTCCCATTCATCTCAATGGCAGTTGCGCTACTGGTGCGCGCAGCCCAGAAGTATGCGACCTGGATGTTGCCATCTTTGCTTTATAGACTCTCACACTTTCGATGCTCTGCTACTTTTGGCCATCCATGCAGCATTTACCAGCAGGGGCCAAACTCTGATCCAGAGTGTGAGTATAGGATGAGGTAACCTAAAAGCTTTTATGGTGTGTATGTTTTTAATGTTGAAACACATTTTCTTATCCTAATGGAGTGGGTTTGGGCAGAAGATCTCAACTATTTGGGAACCTATTTGTTTTGTATTGTGTTGGTATAATGGCACAGTGATTAAAAACTTTATCTTCAAAGTTGCAAAGACTCCACAAGAGCTGTTGTAATTAGGAGTCATTTAGCAACGCTTTCATCCAAAGTCATTTAGAGTAAATTTATTAAAGGGACAGTCCCTCTGGAGCAACCCAGGTCAAGTGTCTTGCCCAGGGGCGCAGTGGAGATAACTCATGGATCATACCTTGTTGCTTATAGAGTGTGATTTTTGTTACACGCTTATACGCGTTTGCCTACTATTATAATAACAATTAATTATGCATAATTACATGCAAGTAACCCTAGTCCTAACCCTAACCATATAGTAAGTACATGTGCTTACCTAATATTACTCATTACTTAAATGTAATTACACTGTAACAAGGACACCTTAAAGTCTTTTATGGTCTCCAGGGCTGCATTTATTTGCTCAAACATACAGTAAAAAGGTAATATTGTAAAATATTATTACAATTTAGAATAACTGTTTACTAAAGGCTGAATTTTCAGCAACCATTACTGTCTTCAGTGTCACATGATCCTTCAGAATCATTCTAATATGCTGATTGGTTCTCATTTATTGTATATCAACGTTAAAAACGGTTGTGCTGCTTATTGTGGAAATCCTGATGCATGTTTTAGGAACCTTTGATGAATAGAAAGTTCCAGAGAGCAGCATTTAAAACTTGTTACATTGTAAATGTCTTAACTCTCCATTTATATCCAAACAAACAGCAATGAATAATGACTAATGAGGTCCGGTTGACCTAACCTTTCGATTACCAGTCTAGGGAGTTAACCGCTGTGTTACATCACCCCCAACAGTAGCTGTAATAGACAACTGTGCCTTTGAAACAGATTAATAATGAGTAAACAAACCGAGAGAATTGAAATTGTGTTTTTTTGTGTAAGAATCAAAGGCAGCGCATTTGGACAAATAAGCGTAAAAACAGTTTGGTCTACATTTTACAGTCAATTTAGTATCAGTTTACAGGTCATGGCATCTAAAAGTACGTCTCACATCGCCTAAAGCAAAGCCTCCGCTGTCAAAAGTGTTTCACAAACTGAGAGAGATATTAAATAGTGCTTATCACCCTCTTGGGTGTGTAATGTTTGCACCTAGTATTACAGCCCACGGCTCTGTGTCTCTCTAAATTCAGACCAACCTATCCTAGTTGCTGGCCTCAGACAGGCAAAGGGGCTTTAATTACAAATGTATCTTTTGCGCTGGGCGGCTGGCTAATTGTTCTGAATTCCCTCCGGTGTCATTCTCTCTTCGCCCCACCAGTGGCCTGACTCACAGCCTCTAATTGTCATGTACACACTCCAGCACACTAGATTTAGTGCTGTACAGCCCTTAATTTAATTGGAAAGCACAGAACGGTGTGAGCAAGAAAAGGAGAAAAGAAAGAAATAAAAATGGAAGCAATCTTTCTTCAACGGGCAGTAAAAGGGCTGCAGGTATGAATTATTCATC
This sequence comes from Tor tambroides, assembly GCA_021397915.2. Lineage (NCBI taxonomy): Eukaryota > Metazoa > Chordata > Actinopteri > Cypriniformes > Cyprinidae > Tor > Tor tambroides. Next base: position 23,079 of record JAFVLL020011380.1, read on the forward strand.
CACTTGATGGATGGGTCTGCAAATAAAAATGTTGAGTGGGTCGCTGACTGTTAAGTGAGCTTTGCATACTGTCACCCTATTCTTTTCCCTGCTGTCTGACTGAGGAAGACAACACACACTGTTCATTATGACACGACGTCACCACGCAATTAATGTAACGCGTTGCTTTATAATAGCTGAGTCTAAATGTGTCACAATAACCATGGTGTTCTGTGTGCCTGCAGTCTTTAAATGGATTAAAAGAAATGCCGATCACAGGATGTGGATTTGCTCTTGGGAATGTTTCGGCAGAAACGTTCGCTCACAATTGCTATTATATCTCATATTGGCATTTCATGCACCTGGACCTAACAGTGTTTTCAGCTGCTCTGCAGTTGGCTGCAAATGACAGCACTTCATAAATCTTGATCATCAGTTTCATTAAGTTAAGTGACAGATGATTACAGTTAATCATAAGCAACCCAAATGCCATTAAGATTTTCTGCAACTCTCTCCCTTTCTTTTTTGTATTTAAAATTTCTCTATTTTTTTTAATCCAAGCGCAATTTGTTCATGATTTCCTGACTATCTGAGAAAAATCTTGCCCGGATAATAAGCTTTCAAGGGAGTAAAAATAGATGATGCTTAACAACACAGCTCTGGGTTGATCATGATGACAACTACAAGACTCAAGTGGATGTTTAACACGAGGTCTATAAACCCTAGAGGAGCACACTATAAGTTAGCATTTCTGTTTATCTTAAAAGCAGTTGTTTGGCTATTGTAGGCCCCTGGAAGTATGTGATTTGAAATCTGCTATATTTGCACAAAGGCACATAGTTCTTGAGTAAACACCATGTTATTAATGGCATCATGACAGTGCTGATTGGCTGACTGTACTGCAAGAACTTGAACAGATGCAAAATCTTTACTAGAATAGGTGAATAGGTGCTCCCTGTTTAAATAACCAGCATATGCTGGTTAGGTATGTTTTGAAGCATGGCAGCTGGTTTGAGCTGGTTTATGCTGGTCCTGAGCTGGTTATAAGCTGGTTATGAATTGGTCCTGAGCAGGAGATAGTTTCTTAGGACCAGCTTAGGACCAGCACATGACCAACTAAGGACTAGCTTAAACCAGCTCAAACCAGCTGCCAATGCTTCAAACCATGCTTCAAAACATACCTAACCATCATATGCTGTTTTTTTTTTTCAACAGGGAGCACCTATTCTGACCTGACCATTTGCCAGTAGAGACTGAGTCATGCAACCAGCCAAGCCATGACCCCTTGTTTTAACATTTTAAAGGGAGAGTTCAACCAAAAATGACAATCATATCAGCATTTACTCACCCTGTACTATGCAACCAACCAATCATGGAAACCAGACAGTTTTGGTTACCATTGTTTTTTCTTTCTCTGTAGTTGTATGGACTAAAACACTGCAAATTTTCCAGAATGTATTCTGTATGTTAGTCAGATCAAACAAAGTCATACAGGTTTGAAAAGACATGAGGGTCAGTAAATGACAAAGGGAGAACTACCTTTAAGTATTTGTGAGATGGGAGAGTGATTTTACTGCCAAATGATCAAATGTGAGGCATATTAACATACAAATCAATGGACTGATTACCTGATTGATTGATTGATTGATTGATTGATCAGTGGATAGATAACTAGACAAAGATGGATGAAGGGTTTAAAAAAGTATCTGCTTGAGCTTATTTTGACTTTTGAAAGCATCAAATTTTTCTGAACTGTAGGCCAAATATGAGAGATAGTTAGCATGTGGTCAAAAGGCCTCTGAGTAGGTGTTTTCTGTCCTTATAATATCTCAAGTTCTCTCCTTGTGTGTCTCTTCAGTGTTTAATAACTCATTTTTCTCAGTTCTGCTCCCTGTAATCTTCCTCAGGTACCTCATCAAATGGGTGGGCCGTATGATTATTCTCATCATGGTTAAAGACGTGATCACACATCTGTTATATTTTACCCCCGCATTTCTCCATCCAATTATTATCCCGACCCTCAGCCCACAATCTGCTGAAAGGACTCTTTAATGTCAGAGAGTCACATATCCTCACGTATTATTTTTATCCTCGCAATCGCAAATCACTATTCTTTATGATGAACGCTACACCCAGTGTTCAAATCAAAAATGTCAGGCATTAATTTCCATCGGAAGCGGAACGTTTTTCTTCGCCAACAGATCCAGTTGGTGTGTCACGGACAGGAGTGAGCAACTCCTTGTGATTTGAGATATAATTGCTCTCTCGCTGAGCCGAGTTTTCGCTTTATTGGATGCTGTGCATTCAATAACCAAAGTTTAATTAGTCTTTATGCCAGTGATTAAAGAAAATAAACAAAGACTCAACAGGCGTAAAGCGTTTCCCTCACTCTGTTTGCAATAAAAACCTCCATTTGACCTGAAGTTCATGTGGATCATTTGGGGCAAAACTCAATGACTCAATGAAAACAAAAAGAAGTATTTATTAATGCTTTGCACCTCCCCAAATACAGAGGCCTCATGTAGGGCTGAGGGGTTTGCATTTGTTTGTCAATTAAAAAGACAGAAGGAGTGCGTTTGCCCAGATTGCGGATGAAGCTGCTGTTCTGTGTGATATTTACACAGGCTTGAAAATCAGTGGTTGATTAACTTACCAATGATCCACGGGAGATGAGGTGTGCCTGCGTTCTCATCACTACATGGATTAATTAACGTTAATGGGCTAATTATCTCAGCCAAGACAGATATTAGACAGGATATCATGAAAAATACCTCGCACTACAACAAAGCGTCAAGGTGAACTGTCTTTTTATTTTTCAGCCATGATTTAGGATGTTTTAAGACAAACAACTTTAAGAACTGACCGCTTCAAGGCGGCCTGGAGCAAATTGAACCGCTGATTGAATCCAGAGCCAAAGGACATTAAAAGAATCAAGACCTACTTGTGTTTGATGGAGGGCAAAAGAGACAGACGCAGCTGTACGTCTTCGAGCTAAAGCTCATCACCCTCAACAACAGACATCAGACTCTCTTCAGGCTATGAGAGCGAGCTGTTGGTGGAATTGCATCAGCCAATCACAGATGCTACATCACTTCCAGGTGAGGCCAGATTGTTCTGTGAAACAGCTGATGGGATCAAGGCTTGAGTGGGAAAAAGAGCCAAGCAAATCTCTCACGGTTATAAATTACATGGCCTATTCGTTCTTTTTCTTTCTATACTCTATAATCTTCTTTGCTATCTTCCAAAACCTAGTGAACTGCCTCACTGCCTACATAGGCACCATCACAACCAAGATGGAACCTTATAAATAGCCAGTCTTTATACATGGTTTGATAGTTTTAGCATGTTGCTGAGCGAATGGCAAGCTACACTTTTACACCACATTACAAAAATACACCATTACAAAAAATGGTGATATATAGCACTAAAAGTGGTTCTTTGCCTTGTAATCATAGGGGAACCACTTTTGGTGCTGTATAGCACCAAATCTTGGTGCTTTAGTGGTTCTTCAGCGTTTCTTCACCGGTTCTTCGGCATGACTGAGGGGCTATATAATACCGCTACCATATGCCGAAACTGTTAAGCTCCTGTATGGTTCTTTAGTGGTTCTTTGGGTTGATTAAGCTGCTATATAGCACCACTGCTGTACAAAGAACCTGTTAAGCCCCTTTAAAGGTTCTTTACGAGCCAAAGAACCACTGTTGGTGCTGTTTAGCACCATTTTTGTTGAAGAAATACAATGCAATATGTATAACTTATGGTTCTACATAGCACCATTTGACAAAGGTGCTGTATAGCACCTTTAAAGATATGGTGTTATATAGCACCAAAAGTGGTTCCCCTATGATTACGAGCCAAGAACCACTTTTAGTGCTATATAGCACGATTTTTTTTAGAGTGTAATATGTGTAATAACAAACATATAATGGTGCTCAGAAATTGCCGCCTTCTTTATGCAATGCAGCCTTAGAATTTGGATAAAACTGGGTATTTTAAGGCAACATGATTTAGCTGTCAACCTTTTTGAACAGCTTTTGCATTAGGAATGCACTATTCCTGATTTAAAAGTGTTCATTCGTAGATCTGAAAGCAGTTTTTTTAAAACTTTGTCACAGCAGAAGCTACATAAAAGTACACTCTGTTTAATATATTGAACCTAAGCATCAATCATTTCAGTGCACAAACAACTTCAGGAAATGCAGGTTATGTGACCCAGGATCTTAAGAAAGTACGATATATTGAACAGAATATATTTCCATGCCTCAGAGCCTCAGTTTTATTCATGTCCTCTCTGGCTAATATATATATATATATATTTTGATCATTCATACCTTTTTAACTAAGGAATGTTACTGGGAAAGAAAGGAAGTTTGGGATGTGGCCAAAAACTTTGAATTTGTCTTCACCTGAAAATTTTGTCTTCATTTAGATTTTTTCCTATACCGTTATTGTAGGTGAAATATTATTTTTTAGATACTGTGGCATCTATTATTGATACTCTGAATTTGCTGCATATCCAACCACAAGGACGCCCCATTTTTCTCCTCCTGGCCTACTTGTCTGAGTCCTCAAGGGCAGCAGTGATCTGGGAGATGTACTATATTTAGTGGGGAGCTTCTGAGTCCTGAAGGATGCTGGGTGAATGTGTAGGTCTTCTTGTCTGTACACACACACCTGCATTCACTGGATGTGAAGCTGCTGTGATCCATCAAACAAACCATCACTAGTAATGGATTATTAAAACAGTCTTTTCGTCGTGTAAAAATAAAACCTTTTATGCCGGTCTCGCCTTCAAGAGGAAAGTATAGAGGAACATTTGTTCAAGAGCCATTTTGACCCATATCACAATTGCACATTTGATATGGGTAAATCCTGTTATGCAGAACCTTTTGAATTATATAGCTTTAAAAAAATGAGTATTTGTGTGTTGAACTTTAAGAAGGCATTTCCTTAAAAGGGTATACAGACTTTCAGAAATATTGAGCTGTGATCAAGCTCATTTTAATTGAAATCATGAAAATTTGGTATGGAATGTGATTTAACCATGACCAAACCATGGTTTTCTCTATTATATTTTTTTTGGGGGGGGAGGGGGGGTACTTGTAGGTGTTGTTTACCTCTTATTGACCACGGTCTGTTGGGATATCCTCTCTGTGTGGGCCTGCTTTCATAAACACCATTAAGCATAACTTCTTTATGTGTTTCCCTCTGCCCGCCTTAATTTACGGTTGCAGCCACTCTCGCCTTCATGTTAATTTGTGTGTTGAGTCCTTTGAGCTTTGTGATGAGCTGGTGTTAATCACACAGCTCACACCACAACTGTGTCCACAGCCCCTCGGAGAACGCCATTGATCAGAGCGTAATGACTTCACAAGCCTGTGATCCCAACAATTCAAGACACCAGCTTGCCCGAGGACAAGGGCGCAGCCCCAAACATCCCATAATTACCCTGGGGGAGACGAAAATGCAGAGAGAACAGGAAATCTTGCGGCAGAAATAGACAGAACACTCAATCCTACGTCTTACCGGTTGCTGCGTGTGGCATTACGGCAGGAGTCTAATGGAGGACTTGTTTGTAGATGCAAATTAAAAAGAAATAGATGGGGAAAGAACGCCAGCTTTGATTTGCTGTTTGTTTTCCCACTCAAATGACCCAAACCTCTTCCTTGCGGGGCTGTGATTATGTTGTGGCTTGCCCCGCTGTGTATGGGGGCCCAATCAGTGGGTGATAGGCCTTTGATTGGGTGCAGGTTCTCAGCTCTCACGTGTTATTAGGTATAACAGGTTTGTGGTGGCTGAAGCCACTAACACTCTCATTGAGTCGAGGGCTTAAATTCAGTCTGCCCACTCTATCAGCCAGAGCTCACTCCGGTATTATGGCCTCTGACATTGTAAGGATGATGGATTATGAAGATGGAGTGTTTGTGATTTGGCTGCTTATTCAAAGTGATAGACCTTTGCATTCTAGCATCCTTACTGCTTCACTCCTGCATTTATCACTAGTTTACTGTCATTTCTTAGCGTCAGCATCCATGTATATATCAGTAGTCGGCACTTTTGTATAATAAAGGACATACTTTGTCATGCACATTGACAACGGTGGATGATGCTAATGAATGAGCCTGTTGAAAAGAGTTTGGAGTGGCGTCTTATTGCCATGGCTGCAGGTGTTGTATAATCAAGTGGGTAATTTTGATAATCCAGATCCTCGTTTCCAGAGATTGGTACAGCTGATCCCGGTGGAATTAATATAAACCTAATCAAACTGAATGTCTAATGACTGTAAATATTTTTTGTCTGTTTGCTGCAGTACAGGTCCTTCTCAAAAAATTAGCATATTGTGATAAAGTTCATTATTTTCTGTAATGTACTGATAAACATTAGACTTTCATATATTTTAGATTCATTACACACAACTGAAGTAGTTCAAGCCTTTTATTGTTTTAATATTGATGATTTTGGCACACAGCCCACAGAAACCACCCTATCTCAAAAAATTAGCATATCATGAAAAGGTTCTCTAAACGAGCTATTAACCTAATCATCTGAATCAACTAATTAACTCTAAACACCTGCAAAAGATTCCTGAGGCTTTTAAAAACTCCCAGCCTGGTTCATTACTCAAAACCGCAATCATGGGTAAGACTGCTGACCTGACTGCTGTCCACAGAAGGCCATCATTGACACCCTCACAAGAGGGTAAGACACAGAAAGAAATTTCTGAACGAATAGGCTGTTCCCAGAGTGCTGTATCAAGGCACCTCAGTGGGAAGCCTGTGGGAAGGAAAAAGTGTGGCAGAAAAAACGCTGCACAACGAGAAGAGGTGACCGGACCCCTGGAGGAAGATTGTGGAGAAGGACCGTCTCAGACCTTGGGGACCTGCGGAAGCAGTGGACTGAGTCTGGAGAAACATCCAGAGCCACCGTGTACAGGCGTGTGCAGGAAATGGGCTACAGGTGCCGTATTCCTCAGGTCAAGCCACTTTGAACCAGAAACAGCGGCAGAAGTGCCTGACCCACATAGAGAAGCAGCACTGGACTGTTGCTCAGTGGTCCAAAGTACTTTTTTCGGATGAAAGCAAATTTTGCATGTCATTCGGAAATCAAGGTGCCAGAGTCTGGAGGAAGACTTGGGAGAGGGGAAATGCCAAATGCCTGAAGTCCAGTGTCAAGTACCCACAGTCAGTGATGTCTGGGGTGCCATGTCAGCTGCTGGTGTTGGTCCACTGTGTTTTATCAAGGGCAGGGTCAATGCAGCTAGCTATCAGGAGATTTTGGAGCACTCCCCAAGGTTTCCATCTGCTGAAAAGCTTTATGGAGATGATTTCATTTTTCAGCACGACCTGGCACCTGCTCACAGTGCCAAAACCACTGGTAAATGGTTTACTGACCATGGTATTACTGTGCTCAATTGGCCTGCCAACTCTCTCAATCTGAACCTCTATAGAGAATCTGTGGGATATTGTGAAGAGAAAGTTGAGAGACGCAAGACCCAACATTACCTGATGAGCTTAAGGCTGCTATCGAAGCATCCTGGGCCTCCATAACACCTCAGCAGTGCCACAGGCTGATTGCCTCCATGCCACGTACTGAAGCAGTCATTTCTGCAAAAGGATTCCGAACAAGTATTGAGTGCATAACTGAACATAATTATTTGAAGGTTGACTTTTTTTTTTTTTTTTTTTTGTATTAAAAACACTTTTTCTTTTATTGGTCGGATGAACATGCTAATTTTTTGAGATAGGAATTTTGGGTTTTCATGAGCACAAAATCATCAATATTAAAACAATAAAAGGCTTGAACTACTTCAGTTGTGTGTAATGAATCTAAAATATATGAAAGTCTAATGTTTATCAGTACATTACAGAAAATAATAAACTTTATCACAATATGCTAATTTTTTTGAGAAGGACCTGTATGTGCAGGTGGAAGTCTTTTAAACATACCTGTATAAAGCTGAGTGATATGAACTCCTGCTTGTCAAAAGTAAAATTTAAGTTTTGCATATTTTATGCAATATGCAGTTTTTTGAGGTAAAGGGGGCTAATGTTTCTCACCAATAGCACCAATAGCAAACAGAGTAACTTACAGAAAAGAAAAACGTGCTGTTAACAATTTTCTTATATCAATTTTTTATTTGTTATTTTAGTATTACTACACAATTACTATTATTGTATTTATGAATATTTTGCATTAACTTTTTATATTCTCAGTGTTCATTTAATTTTGTGTGCATTTGTCATTTTTATTTTTATATTATCTCTATATAATAGATTTTTATTTCAGTTAGTTGCAAAGGCAACATTTCTCATTTTAATTTAAATTCTGTAATTTTACAATTTTCATTTAATATATCTTATTTTGGCTTTATTTCAGGTAATAAAAATTGTAATTAACAGCATCACTGAATTTTGGGTTGAAGTGGAAATAAGATCTTATTGGTCAGAAATGTTTGTTTTTTATTTTTAGTCCTTTTAGTTGTATTTTGCGTAATAATATTTGTTCTGTATCATTACCCTTATGAATTGTACAAGACATATTTTCTATATTGAAACTATAAATGCAATAGTTACAACCTGAAATGAACTTTAAACATAAACTGAAGCTGAGCACTTTTTAACATTACAAGAGGGGGAAACTACAATTCTGCCTTAGACTGATGATTGCAGCCATCCAGTTACTGAAGTGTTTGTCTCGATGTTAATTAGCAAATGTTTTAAACAAGTGGTGCTTGAATTACTCGATTAGTGTACGGTTTTGAGTTGGCATCACAAAAAGTGTTGTTCACATTTTTTAATGATTTGATGAAACAATTATTATTAATAAATAAATTAAAGTATCGGCAGAATTCTTGGGGCAGCAGCACAAGAGAAAACATGTTTGCCGAAGGGCGTTTCGCCTGAGATGCTGAACTTGCCCAGACGGTCACAGCGTGAATCTGTCCGTCAGTGTCTGATGTGTTTTTTGCCTGTCTGAAATCTCCCGCAGGAGGCTTTTAATTGTGGCCCTGTTTTAATGATGCGAATAAACAGGCTAGAACGCATCCTGAAACTGACCTTCTCTCTCCTCATGGGAGGCTGGATGTGATTGAAGGTTGAGATTTTCTCATTAAATCCCGATGCAGAAGGTCTTAACCAGCCCACCAAGGTGACAAAAAACTGTCAAAAATATCAATTCTCCATTAAATAGTACAAAAAAAAGTTCTGTTTTCTCAATTTTACCTCTGGGTAAATTAGCATTTATTTGCAAAATGTGGCTGTCCTCAGCCAAAACATTCATACCTTCCAGTAGTTTAAAGCAAAAAAAGTGATTATAAGTTATTACAAGATGCTTCCACATTTAGTGATGAGGTAAACTCCCATTTCTAGTACCAATATGAATATGCAGCTTTCAAAAATAGTCGGCATACAACACTTGAATGTAGGGATATGATTGTGCAGCACAAACACTTTTATTTGTATCTGTTGCAAACTAAATTAAAAGATTTTAGATGTATCCATTCCATTTATAGTTGCAGTATAACAAATATGCCTCAAATCTTAGTGTACCAGCAGAAATCTGTATCTCCCCCAAGTTCTGTTGTCTTCTTGTGTTATTTATTTATTTTTTGTAAGGATAGCCGATAACCCCCTCTCCTCCGGTTTATTTTGTTCTCTAAATGCCTCTGAGACTCTCAAATGCCCATCAGAAAGACCAGATAGAGCTGAACACAGCCTGAATGCTGAATTGATATTTGAACATGGATCAAGACGCCCACACTGCGCTGCGGGGGAGACAGGAGGATCCTAGTGTGGGCGTTAAGCCTCGGCCCCCACTCAGAGTCAGACAGGCCTCTCGGCACACGGGAGCCAGACTGGTGCTCTAACCACAAAGCTTTGATTGCAGGATCAGCTGGTCTCAACATTAGATCACCTGCGTCCTCAATAGGGTTAATTTGAATCGATTCATTGGCTGTTGGAACCCTAGTTCACATTTTGAAATAATAACACTACAGTTTATCTAAGCTATTATTAAAAATGCATTAAGTCATTAATAGACAACACTGGTGTGCATTTAGATTCAGTTATTTTTGTATGGATTCATATAAATTTTTTTTCACTTTTTCATACCATTTTGTTTTTAAACAAATTAGAGTAAGGAAAAAAAAAGTGGAGAGAGAAAGATTTGCTTTGTGTGCAGGTCTGGCCGTCTGTGAGTGAGTGCTCGCTCAGTAAACATGGCCATACCTCAGCTGAAGACTGAGTCAACAGCAGAACAGATGGTGAGATCCTGCAGGAGCTGTTGGGTGTACACAGAGCCGAGACTTCACCTCCTGAATGAAAAAGGAGACAAAGACTGATGCGAGGGTTATAGAAAGAGCTCTTCAGTGTAAAAAGTAAAATGGTTGTTGATACTTTAACTGAAGAAGAGTTAGTTATGTATGGAAGCCCGTTTCTGCCACTGAATAAAAAATAAAAAAATGTTATTGCGACTTTTTATCTCACAATTCTGAATTTTTTTTCACAGAATTGTGAGATATAAACTTGCAATTGTGAATTATAAAGTCAGAATTGCGAGATATAAACTCACAATTCTGACTTTTTTTTCTCAGAATTGTGTGATAAACTCACAATTGTGATTTATAGTCACAATTGCGTGATAAAAATTCGCAATTCTTACTTTTTTTCTGGTAATTCTGACTTTTTTCTCAGAATTGCATGATATAAACTCACAATTGCAAGTTATAAAGTCAGACGATTTATAAACTCACAAATGCGAGATAAAACTCGATATTTTGATATGTTCTCAGAGGTTATATCTCACAATTCTGACTTTATAACTCGCAATTGTGAGTTTATATCACGCAATTCTGAGAAAAAAAGTCGCAATTACCTTTTAAATTTTTTTATTCAGTGGCAGAAAGGGGCTTAGTTATGATTGTGTGTTTGTGTTTGTGTGTGTGTGTGTGTGTGTTTTTGTTGTTGTTGTTGTTGTTGTTACTTTTATGCATGGAAAGAGTACAAGATACACTTTCAAAAAAGAAGGTACAAAGCTTTCACTGGGGCGGTACCCTAAGGTGCAAAAGCTAAAAGATACATCTACAAGTTCCCTAATTATTAATTCCCTAATCCCTGAATGGTACATACTAGTTCCAACTTTCAAAATGTACTAATATGTACTTTTAAAGGGTTTTTGAATTTTTTTTTTTATTTTTTTTTTTTTACTGAGAGGGTAGGACAGTTGGGATATGGGAAGATGGAGGAATGTTTCAGGCACTATTTTAAGTCAAATTCAAACTTCCATCAGCCACATTTGTATGCACTATTGAAGCCTTCAGTAGCAATTTATTGTCTTTTGTTATCTCTGTCTGCACCTGCCGTGTGTGTGGGTCAGATTTTGCCTGTCTTGGGGAGCAGCCAACTATGGGGGAAATGGATTAAAGAAATAGTTCACCCAAAAATGAAAATTTCAAATTTCGGTCCTGAATATTTACTCACTCTCGGGCCATCCAAGGTGTCAGAATGAGAGTCCAAACAGCTGATAACAACATTACAATAATCCACAAATAACTGACATGACTTCAGTCCATCAGTTAATGTTTTGTAAGTGAAAAGCTGTGTTTATAATAAATAAATCCGTCATTAAAACGTTTTAACTTTAAACCATTGCTTCCACGTAAAGGAGTCCTCTAGCCATAATATTGCAGTGAGAAAGCAGTCTTGTCTAAATCAGGAGAGAATATGCACAGATCAACTCAGGATCTACTCAAAGTTGTGTTATGTATGACAGCAGAGCCAGCCAATTCCCGCCTTCCTGTTTTCTGCCACACTTTAAGCTGTCATCATTTTGAATTAGGCTGAGACCACTGCTGTATGCACAGATACAGCAGTGCACATATGCACTGCTGCATTGAGATATGCACAGATGTTGGTTGATTTTGTTGTGAGAGGACAACAGGGGATGGACTTTTTTTTTTCTCTGGAGTAAGAGTTATCATAGACAGTGTACTATTTGGCTAGAAGATTGACGACAGATTGAAGTCAAAATGCTTTAATGATGGATTTGCTTCATAAGACATTAATCGATCGACTGAAAACTTTTTTTTGCTGCTGTTTGGACTCTGACAGCACCCATACACTGCAGAGGATCCATTGGTGAGCAAGTGACGTAATACTAAATTTCTCTAAATCTTTTCCAACTAAGAAACAAACTCATATAAACCCTGGGTGGCCTGAGGGTTAGAGCATTTTCATCAAATTTTAATTTTTGGGTGAACTATTTCTTTAATATATCCCACTAAATATTATCTAGCAGAAAGGTTAATTTTACGTAGGCTATAGAAAATATCATTAGCTTAGCATTAAAGCAATGGAAGTAAATGGAAAGTCCGCTGTTATAGAAAACCAAATGTGTGTGTACGCTTGTATCCATCTGCGCTGTCTATGGACGTGTGACACAGGTTTGATGACATTTTAAAATATTCATATGAATTAACAAACAGAGACATCGAGGCCAGCGAGGATGGGGGCAGGTTTGTTTTGCAGGAGCAGGCCTTTGTAATTGCTTTGTTTATTGCCTCTTGGCTGCGTGCGATGGCACATGTGAAATATTACCAGGATGATGATACGTCTCAGCCTAATTCAAAATGATGACAGCTTAAAGTGTGGCAGAAAACAGGAAGGGGGGAATTGGCTGGCTCTGCTGTCGTACATAACACAACTTTGAGTAGATCCTGACCTTCAGGCCCACAGGTACAGCTAACGAGATTTTAAAATGATGACCCTCCGTAATAAATGATTCGCCTGAACCTCAGCCATGCGCGGTGGTGACACTATTAGTGTTTAAAATGATGGCAACTTGAGTTGTGCTGTGAAAACTAATTACAGATGGGTAATTGTTTTATTTGTCTTGATGTTAGCGTGTGAGTAATGGCCGTGGCAAATGCATATTGGAAAATATGCCACATGCGAAGTCTAATTTTTTCTCATTACAGGATAAAAGCTCTCTGCGTTGGGATTCTGAGAAGTATATGTGCTGTAATTTTCTGCCATTTATCAGGCAACAAACAGTAAACAGGTCAATTTAACCATTACTATGTATTGTTGAGCTCGTCTGTCTTGTTTTAGGGATTTGTGACATTTTATATGATGTTCATTTATTTCTTTATTTATGTTCTTTGAATCCAGACTCTTCTGGAGTCTTTTTTTCTTCATTTCTTGACAGACTTCAAACTGTGCATTCTACATCTGTTTTTACCACTAACCTATGGTGAAGTCAGAAACGTCTCTTTAAATGTCATTGTCCATTATATTGATTGTCAGCCTTCGAGACAGAGAAGGGATCCAGGAGACGTGGAGACCTCAAAGTGTCCAGTCAGCAGTGAGCGTTCATTGGATATGGGTAGAATATCACTTTTCCATTGGCAGTCACAGCACTTGTGTGGCCAGTTTGGGTGGTCTGGGTGGTCATTGGAGCCCACTTTCCCTGTTAAAGCCATCTGATCGGTGTCTGAGTACCTCTTTGTGAGCTGTCTAGGTGTCTTTTAGTGATGGCTATCTTTGCTTTGCAATCAAGTATGTGCAATATGACCTTTAGAAACATGTCTCCTTTCGAAGATGAGGCTGAAACAGATGCTTTCATGGCTGCAGCAATGACCAGAAGCACCCTTGACCACAGTGCTGCATTTTGTTAGGTTTTCTGGAGGTGAATTTAAAGAAAGAAGGATTTTAAAAATTCTCTTCAGAATCTTCAGAATTCGAAATCTTTCTTTTTGTGCACTCAGTAATATTTTTTCTTATTACAAAATGATAAATAAAATGTATACTTATTAATATAAATGTAATATTAAATTACTTTATATAATGTTCAACATAGACTGCAGATCTCAGAGATAGCCATGAAAACACACGGCTTTGGTCAGCTGGGAAAAAAAAATATAATGTCACATCAATTCTGTCACTGAAACCTTTGAAGCATTGAATCTGCATGATTTGAAAAGGGGTTTGTGAGCAATAATATGTGAATATCATATCTATTTAACATAATTAGCCCCAGCATTTCATCCTCATGTAAGTACCCCATGAGAAAATAGCTGACATTTGTGGAAATAAAAGGCCTCATCTGTTGACAAAGCCTCTAACTGACGTTGAAATCCAAACCTCCAGAGCTCACAGTATGGGGTCTGAGTAGCCAAACAACGTTCAATATCGTCCACCTCTGAAAACTCTCCCTCCGCTAGAAAAACCTATGTTCTCAGCTTTAAAAGATTGTAGGTGTCTACAATTATAACTGGAGGAAGATGTAACTTTTATGTTGGTGTCAATTTAAATTATGGATCTCATATTACCCAGATTCAATGCTTCGGGCCTGAAATTTTACCTTTTCTTACATTCAAAGGTTTTGATGCAACATTATATTTTTTTTTCCCAGCTGACCAAAGCTGTGTGTTTTCATGGCTATCTCTGAGACCCGCAGCCTATGATGAAATATTCAGAAAGGTGTTATGTTTTGGGACTAGCGGGATATGTTTGTGAATTTCTCTTTCTGAATAATGGAAGAGAAGAAGCGACCCTAGGGTCTATTCATCTTACACACATAAAAATGGTCCTCTCCAATCCATTGTGTCTTTGTTTCGCAGATCTGTGAAATGAGCCTAAATGCATGTGTACGTCTCTTTTGTTCGAGGAAATTATTCTAATTATCTGGCCTTTAAACCGTTTCTATACATCAGCCTTTCAAGTGTGTGCGTCAGAGAGTGTAATTGGTACTTTCTACCAGGTAATGATGATCGGAGTTAAAACCAGAGATAATGACATTGGTGGTTATTATTGATACAAAACATGTTGCTGTTACTGTAGCAACGTGAGCAGCTCTAGGGTATTACTGGGTGAATTAATTACAGACCACTGTATACTGAGACTTTACATTAAGTAATTCAGTAACTGTTAAGTAACGCATTGAATTTAGAGGTGGCGAGAACAGAAGATAAAGAGACCAGTAGAAGGTTGAAAAAGTGAAGAAATGAGATACATTGAAGTGAATATGTGAGTGATTTTATAGAGAGGCATCTGTTGAGTTTCATGGTGTTTTTGCCACATGTGAATGATGCTGTCCCAATGGACAGGCCCAATGAATTCAAATCAGTTTGAAACTGATTTTGCATGGTGCTGATCTGCGCCACACTTTGTTTACCTTGCTGTCAGTCATCCTGTGCGGAACATTCTAGGTTTGATATGAATCTGTGGCACGGGAGATTTGCTACCTAGAGATGGGGATTTTGTTTAGACCACCCAAATAAAAGTCAGACAACAGCATTGGTATTTCAAATGAACAGTCATAAAAGTAATTAATTTTGAGATGTGGTAAATGGTACTTATTTGTTGCACAGATGTGTGAATTGTGACATCTGTCAAAGCATATGACCTTGTTTTAATGGCTTTTAGAGTTTAGTACATAAAAATATGCTATTTAGTAATTTGTTTAATTATACTATACATTGTATTTGAATTCTATATATAAGCATTAATTTATAATATGATGTGTCTGTCAAAATATGTGACTTTTTAATGTTTTTTTTTTAAATTTAGTTTAGTTTATTACATAAATGTTGGGTTTATACTCCCTCAATATTTTATCCTTTATGGAATATTATTATATAAACATAACAATATATATTTTTTTATTATAACTCCGGAGATAACTAAGAAATAACAAAAAAATAAAAATAAAAAAATAAAAAAACCATCTAACACAAAACACAATAAAAACATGATAACATAATTAAAAAAAACATGATTTTTGAAAATTAAAAAAACAGATTTATCTGTTTTTGCAAATAAACTTCATATAATAAATATATATAAATTACACACACATATAAATATACTAATATTACCTTGTTTTGAGCCACGTTTTTTATATAAATATTTTTTTGACTGTTTTCTAATAACTTTACAATATTTGTTTGATTTGTTTGTATATAAGCTCTATATAATGATTCTAAAGCACTCGAAACAGGAAATAGAATTTGACTTTATTTAAAAAAAATCGAATGTGAAAATGGTTTGAAACATGCCGTCCAAACCACACTCGTCCTAAAGTTTAAATGGGTTCAAATTGCTTAAAGCATTCTCTGATTCTTCCACTTCATCTCTTCTCAATGGGTGGATTTATTCTTTAGAGTGTATTCCAAAAAAATAAATTGATTCCAGAAACTCTGGCTTAGCATGTAAGTCTAGCGTTGACGAATGAAGGGGAACTGAACAAACTCTTTTGTGCCATGTCTCTGTTTCAAATTGATTTTATCCATTCATCAGGATTTATGAACTTCTGATGACAAGCAATAATATGAACCATATTTTGATTAATTAGGTGCCAGTAAATGTCCACATTTTTGCTGTAATCATATTGCACAATGCTATATGTTTGTCTGTGCGTGTGTAAGAGAAAAAGATGACGCTTGGCAAAAATTCTATAATCGGATAGTGAAACTCGGCGGAGCAACTACAGGCAGCTGAGCCACTTAGCTTATTGCTTTCACATCCAAGATATATAAAAGGAGAAGGGAAAAAGGAGCATGCTAACAAGATGCTGAAAATAAATACTGTTGAGATATCAAATAAATCTCTGTGTGCTCATTTTCTAAAAGCATCATCTTGAAACCAATTACTGTTGAATGCTGCTCACTTATGAAACCTTGTCATTGCTGTTCACAAGGTTGAGCTCACTTTCCAATCCAGTGAATCTCTTTAGAATGGAGTTTTGAAAAGTTTTCAGAGACAGTCTGCATACTTTTGAAGGTTATAGAGGGTGAAATTCTCCTATCACTTCATAATATGGTGAGACGTAATATTTGTCCCAGTGTTTATTTCACGTATTAGATCATGCTGTTGTTTTACACTTACAAATTCTACATATTGTTGTAGTTCTTTTCAATATAAAAGGGATATTTACTCTTTACAATCATTTACTCACCCTCATATAATTTCTTCAGCTAAACACAAAAGAAGATACTTTGAAGAACGTTGATATTCAAACAGTTTTGGTTCCCATTGAATTCTACAGTATTTTTTGACCATACAATAGAAGTCAATGGGAACTTAAACTGTTTGATTACTAGCATTAATGAAAATATATTTTGTGTTCTACAGAACAGAGAAAGACATGCAGGTTTGGAATAACATTATGAGTAAATAATAACATAATTTTATTAAAAAAAAGTCCATTTGTAAGGTATAATCTTGTTCATCAAGTGAAACAAGCTAAGCACCACTTACAAGCTAGAGAATTAAAATGTATTTTGTGCTATTTCCAATTGGAAACGTTATTTTTATGTGTGTTCATGCTTGAGATTCAAAGAAAAGAGGAAGCTTAGAGGAAGCTTTTTCGACATGTGTTGGAACTCATGTCCATGACACCCTATAAAATCCAGTATATCCAACATTTGTAAGCTTGGTATGTTTGATTTTAAGGCTCATTATCAACTAAAAAGGGCTGCCGGCTAATGCACTCATCAAACACTTGTCTTTGTCCCTGTCTTTCCGAAATCACATCCAAGACCGTAAGCTGATAGGGGAGGATCAATCGAAATAGATAGGACTTTCGAGACAGTTAAAACAGTCTTACTCTTGGACACAGATCCTCTTTCATAAAGAAACTTGGCTAGTTGAAATCAATATGGAAGGCTCCACTTCTTTCTGTTAATGCCTCCGCTCTACCTCCGTTGGGTGGTGGTTGTCCTACAGCGCATCCTATAAATATATTTACTTCGCCTTCCCTCTTTATTTGGCCTAATGTGCAGACAAGCTAAACTTTAACGGCTCAGTACTTGATCTTCACCTGACCTCCCTCCAGCCCATTGTGATGCCATTCCACCAACAAAGAGATGCTAATGTGGAGAGCACAGCATCTGTGTAGCGCGCCAGGCACCTGCTTTAGCTAGCACATTGACAGCTTGGCTAGATTTCAATAACAGATCCATACAGCCGTCCTGGCTCACTCCACAGCAGGGCCCCATATTGATGCTCTTGTGTTCTCATGCTCAGCACAACAGATTGCTCTTTAGAAGTCATTTCCTGTACCTTTTCCTTCAGTATTTAGATGTGTATCTCTCGCCCGCTACATGCTGGAGATCGTATGCTATCGAAGAGTTTAAACAGTCTTTGTCCTCTGTCAGCTGTGGAATTGATTGTGGCCTTGTGGGTGAAAGGGCGTAAATGTCCCATGAGTCTCTGCAGTGACAGCAGAGGTGTCTGTACTCTGGTAATGGCAGATTGCAGACAGACGCTAACATTTCGAAGATGCAAGGTCTCTGGTGACCTAATGAGAGGTAGGAGGAGAGAAAGAGTGATACAGGATGATGGGAGGAAAAGAAAGAAAGAATGCCTTTGGGTGTTCTTATGTTTCACAAATATTGTCATTGTGACCCTCACAGTATCCCATCCTCGTATTTCAGCTCAGCTGGGCTAGACAGATGTGACATTTGTGTTGATTAATATTCCCGTCATCCTCTTTTACCACTATGGTGCAAAGGATGCTCTTTTTTCCCAAATGGTCAAACTGCTGCATTGTCAGTAAATGTAGGCTACATTAGTTCATCTTGCTCTACAGGTGATTTAAGTAATTTCAGCCATTTATTAATGTAATCATACAAAATACAAATTGTCCAATATTTTGTGGGAAGTAAATAAACTATAATTAAATTAATTAATTGTCGGAGTGTCTATTTACACTAAATGCAAATAGCCCACCTTGTTGGCAGAGGCTATTTACACTAACTCCACCCACCAACATGTGGTTGGGTTAGACAACATTGCAAAAGACACCTATTAAACAACAGCTCCTGTGGTGTAGGCGGTTAGGCACGGAGCAGTGACTTTTTGACACTATCGACCTGAGTGCGAATCCAACTTTGACGAACTCGTTCTTCTCCCTTTTCACATCACATATCAGATTGGAAAGGCATTAATTTTCAATAAAATGAAGGAAATGAAAAGAAAGCACCTCATGGGTGTTTATCAGTAAGGGGGAAGGTATAGGTGTGGGGGCGGCTTTATTGTTCCAATAAGGCGACATCCATTTAAGAATTTTAATAAAAATGATAATTTACACTCAATGCACAGTTATTGCATACAGATAATGTACTATGTTGCCGAGGTGCAAATATCTGCCAGATGCATTAAGTAGTATGAATAGCATCTAACTAATATTATTGATTATTGAAGAAAATATTGCTAGAAAAAAATCTAAGAAAATATGCTATTTTCACTTAGTGTAAATAGCATCTATTGCTATTTGGACTTAAATTTTTAAATTATTTTTATTAAAATATTTTCTGTGGAATCTCTTTTATTATTATTATTACTTTTTTCTAGAACACACATCTATAATAAAACTATATATATTGTTTACTATTGTGACAGGGCAAGTAAAAATCTAATCTAATCAAACAAACAAACAAACAAACAGCCAGTAGGTTCTTGCTGATGAACTCTTGTTGAGGTGTCTGAGACTATAAACTGACTGTCTAAATTGAAAGAGATTTACAGATCAATTTTATGCAAACTGTCTATGAGGAAAACTAATGGTGTGTATGATGTGTTTTAACCCCGCAGGACATTTTTGGCAGCACGTATCTGGCCAAATACCTTTTCCGCAAATGTTGGGTTGGGTTTTGCTTAATGGTGTAAAACGGGGTTTGTAGCGCAGAGATCATCCAGACTGTAATATCTCAAGATTGATGGCATTTGATTTGAGGTCAAGAAGGATTATTTAACATCGGTTACTAACTGCTTAATCATGGTTAAAGTAAATAGTACGTTTTTTTTTTTTTTTGGCAGGAGCTTCAGCTTAAGAATGATCCATGGTGGACTCAATGGCCCATACGGCAAGTTGTACCTGATTTATTTTGATGATTTTATGTATGTTTTATGACTATGTGATAGAACAGATATAGAACAGATTCAACAAAATCATTTCACTTCTACGTTCCTAATATAATTCCATGTTTTTCTGGGAACAATCAATCCCCATTTCAGGTGAGGCTGACAGAGGGAATTGATCTGGAGTGTGAACACTCATCTGTTGCCGTGGTTCTCCACACCATACCTCTGCATCACCCCCTTATGATGGACCGGTCCCCTCGCTGTCTACCGGGAAAATTTCTGTCAGATTTGATTATGTGGGCTGGCAATAAGAGACTGCTTTTGACCTCCAGGACCCTGCTCACTTTTTAACGGGCAAGTGTAGTGGACAGCCCTCGGAGAGTAATCAGTGTCAAATGAACCGTTGATAAATGTGTTTGGCTCTCATTTGAGAATCTGTCATGGAAGCTCACATGCAGAGGAGTCCAAACCTCTTTCCAGCCCTGCCGAGAAACACCAGGAGAGCTGCCTGCCAAGACCACCAATACCTTACTGTTTTTAGCTTTGCGGTTTTTAAGTTTTGAGTCTTTTCTTTTTCTGGATGACACACTTCAAAATGTTATATATGTACTGGACTTTGTGAGTTTGTGTGTAGTAGGGGAGACTACACTCGGAAAAAAAAGGTACAGAAGCTGTCACTGGGGTGGTACCTTTTGAAAAGATACACATTTGTACCTAAAGGGTCCATATTGGTACTTTAAATGCACATATTATTACCTAAAGTGTACATATTAGTACCTTAAAGGTACAAAAGTGTACCATGGAAAAACGTGCCTCCCCAGTGACAGCTTTTGTACCTTTTTTCTGAGTGTTGGTAATCACACCGACAGATATCTGTTCTAGTTTTAAGCATAAACTCACTTAATTTTATAAACCAATATAAACTGGTCTGAAAAGTGTGATGACTAGCCCTGAGTTTTGTGAATGTCATTCTGAAGCTGTTAAGTCATGTGATCTGGTATCTTCTGATGGTAAAGTATTTGTATCACAGAGTCTGTTAAATGTGTGATGATCCCTGTACAGATCTAATCACATCTGTAAATGCATGGTGTCTTCTTTCATCAGTCTTTTGATCTCTGTATGTCTGTTAGCTGCTCTTAGACCTAAAGTCAGTCAAATTTCACACACTTTGTTTTACTCAACAGTGTGCATCTGTAGTCCTGCAATAACTCCAGTTTTTACTTTTAAATAGAAAGCAGCAGATATATTGTATATAATCTTAGAAATGTTGAAGGTGATTGATTTGGCACCCTCAGAACCTGAATGCATAATTTCATATTCATATATTCATTTTTGGTTGACTGTTTGATTAAAGGTACTTTTGAATACTTGAAATATTGAAAAATGGCATTTCACACTGTTTTGCATTAACACTAAAAAAATACCTTGGAATAAAGGTTTGATCACGACCTTGATCGGTCATCAAGCAGATTTTAGTAGTATGACTTCTTTTTTGTTTGTTTGTTTTTGAATAATTGTATTTGAATTTACAAAGCTAGTTTGTAGTCAGTTAACTTTGAATTTATAAAAATAAGCCAAAATACTTCAAAGAAATATAGAATTTCCACTAATTGAAAAAATCATTGAGATATTTTTTGTCTTTTCTATTACGGTTTCCTTTAAGAATGCTCAAGTTCAGTGCTTTGAGATGACACCGACATCTGTTAGATAATATGAAATACGAGAGCGTTATTAGAACCTGATTCCAAAAAGTATTCTGAAATTTAAGCATAATTCCTTTGTGGTCTGGCCTGTCATGTATTTCATTAAGATGCCATTATTGCCTCTGTACCCTAACTCCACTCTGTCAAGCTGTAGGGGCCGACTGACAGATAGCTCCACCATCTATTGATGTGTTTATTCCCCTGTTAGCTCTCAGTCGTAGATGGAAAAATAATTTGTTTTGCGAGAGTAGGAAGGCACTTGCTAATGGCGGAGTGTATTGGAGTGTGTGGGCATTCAGCATAGTGCTTTATGACCTCATAGCTGGACAAGATGTGTTTCCATGATTACAGTCATACAAGCCCTTGGGCCAGAGACCATGTGTTATTTTTTTCTTGACTCTGTGCAGTCACATTTATATTTTGATTTCGACCTGAAATCTAAGTGACTCTATAATTATGTTCTTAATGCTTGTTCCTGGTGTTATTGTGAATGATTTATCAGTGTATATTATTCAAAAGAAAAACTCGGTTTGACTTTGTAATCTTTAATCTAAATGTAGTACCTTACTATTCCTCTGAAACAACATTGACGTCACTTAAGTGATGTGGGTGATCAAATAATGCTTTCAGTCTGGCTCCATTGTGGTATGTAATATTCCATTTTGTATGATGCATTCAGTTTATGCTAAACAATTTTTTTAACAATATTTATTTATTAAAGAAGTAAATCACAGTATAGTACAAAAAAGGGTAAAATTTGTGTTGACTAATTTCATCAACATGTCATGTTTAGCAAGTTAAAGCACTGAAAGACTGTAAAATCAAATTTTATTATGTAAATAAAAATCTCAGTTTTAGGACACTTTTCTTTCTCTTTTATACCGAGATGCCTGTCACCTGCTCCGCTGAGCATAGTCTACGACGCTTTTATCTTTGAGTGAATGTGGAGAAACGGACTGTTCTGAGCGCAGCTTTCTAAATGAAGATTAATGCAGGCATTTGGGTTCAAGGTGGTATTTTATTTGGTATTAGCCTATCAATTTGCTAATGCACAACTTTGGAGAGTTGCTCCGAAGAACAAGGTGACAGCTGTTGGAAATGGATATTGATTATAAAAGCCTGCTGGGTTTTCTTTTTACTTTTTCCCCTCCTTTTATCTTTGTCTTTCTCTTTTGGTCACGCTGTAATGTCTTACGTAGCGCAAAGCATGATGGATGGCCGAAGCAGATTTCAAGGCTTCACGTCAGAAGCGTACTTTTGAGGATACCTGATCGAATTTCAGCCCTCTTTTCTGTGGAATCTCTTGGATATCATTATTGATTTTCAACCTTAAAGCTTAGCCATGAAAATGGACCTGTGCACAAATAACTGAATAAAAATAGACTCAGCGTTTAAATATTTCCTTTTAGGGCAATATAGGATAGCCACATGGGACTGCACATGGAAAATCACAAAATCATTCTCCTGTGCAGTTTAGTTCATGTGATTACACACCTGTAAAGTCAACCTACATGTGTTTCTTTAGCAGTGGAAACTTTTAAAAATGAAACTCCTTTTTTCGCAGCCTCACTGCTGTAGTTTTTTTTTGTGAAGGTCAAACATATTTCCACCACATTTCAAGTTATTTATTTTATGTGTTCTAATTGCACCCAATTAAATAATAATTTGTCAGTTTTTGCATAATTTGGCAAAATTACAGCTTGGAAAGGACACGCACAACTGAGTGATGTACTTTGTGTAAAAACAGATCATGTTAAATAATACTGGCATGGTTTGTTTATTTCATTTATCGTGTAGAATTACATTTTTTATGTTTTAAATGTAATTCACAATTTAATAGTGCATTAATAGTGCAAAAAAAAGCCCAATCCTGTCATTTTTACTGGGGAAAAAAAGTCAGCTATGGTTGACAGTATGAAACTCTATGAAAATTCAGTATAAAACTGTTCACCTTGTGTGTATGTACACACACACGCACGCACACACACACACACACACACACACGCACACGCACACAAACAAACAAGGTGCACAGTGTCACACAAATACAAAAGTCCATCAAGGTAACACACAACATTAAAATAATGCATTAAACATTAATCAAACAATAAGTTGTAAAATCCCTTAATAATCACAATTATGTAAACAAAAATTACCATCAAATGTGAAGTTCTGGGAATGTCAGTTTGCAGTTTTTCCTCTGTAAATGTTATATTTTTTCTTTCAACATTTAACAGTGTTTTAATGTAAACATGCATGAAATGTAAGCTTGGGTCTAGAAGCTCCAGGTCTTCTTATACTGTAGCTGATGTTGTTGTATATTCAAGGTTGGACTCCATTTTTTGATGAGTATGTGTGTCCTGAGTTTATGATCTCATATAAAGCATGTGTGCACGACAGTGCCTTTGTTTGTGTAAAACGCCTTGCTGTATAAGCACTTATTTCTTTCGCAGTGTTACTCTCGGCTGTTCTTGCCATATTTCAGGAGACGTGTGAATCTGGCTTCCCATCTGTATCACAGCTGTGAGGTGTCCTCTTATTTAATTGACTTTGACATGGTGCTCCAAACACGCAGCAGCTCTGCAGAGCAAACAGCTTCCTGCACTCAATCAAAAATGCTTCTAATGAAAATGATACTACCATCATTTTCATTCATTAATTTGTTCATTCATTCATTCTTTCACCATCTATCTATCTATCTATCTATCTATCTATCTATCTATCTATCTATCTATCTATCTATCTATCTATCTATCTATCTATCTATCTATCTATCATTTAAGATTTGCAAGTGTTTCTTTATCAGGATGTTATTAACAATATAAAGCATCGTAATATCATAATAACCAAATTTACACCTTTAGGTCATGGAACACGTCTTATATAATACACACACACACACACACATATATATATATATATATATATATATATAAATAATAAATAAATAAATAAATAAATGCAAACTTCTCTTTTAAATAAACAAACAAACAATCTGTGCAATATTTGTAACTTTATAAGGTTAATTTGTTAGTCAGCCTGCTTTAAATAAAGCTACTGATTGTTATATGAATAAAGCAACTGAAGGCTAAAGGTTAGGTTCAGCCCACAGGAAGACCGAGCACATCAGATGCCCGCCTATATTGTCATTTTTCACTAAATGTAATCCATTGATGGCTCAAATTAATTGAACCCTTCAGTCATAGATCAATAGGATTGATTATGATAATCACATCATTGGTGAAAGGTCAAAGGTTAAATGAGTTTAAAGACTGGTAAAAACCATTTAACACTCTGACCGATGCTCTAGATCTCTCTTTAAAACTATAGGGGGGTTTCTAATTATGCAATACCTTAACATTTCCTTGTGCGGATCTCCGTGGATTAATGTTTGAAAAACCAAGTGCGATGTTATATAATGTGTTGTCACAAAACTGTAAGTGTGAGTCTGTATATCATAATGTGTTCATCTTTCTACTGTACTGTATCTTCCCTATTTTTCAGTTTCCAAAACCATGCTGACATTTGGAAAATCGGTCTAAGATGAGCAGCCAGGCCTCAGAGATGCCAGAATATCAAGATGTGTTTGATGTGACAGATGTGTTAGCCCAAACTGACACAGCATTCATGACGGGGTACTTACTGTTGACATATTGGGGGCAGAGGAGGATATGTCTGCTGTCTATACTGACTGACTGTACCGAGACAGGCCTTGTGTAGAAAAAGTCAGATATGAAACTCTCGCATAAGCTGATGTTTTGCCTCAGAAGTGCAAGAATACGAAGTTTGCCCTTGAAACCAAAGTCAAACCATAAACAGTTTTGTCAGCCTTGTTGTCCCAGACTAAGCGCTCAGCTTTAAGCCTTGATTGCATTATCGGAGGTAATCAAAGCAGCATGGTAGCTCTTAAGATAGCATTGGCAAAAAATGAGCAGGGAGAGAATGTGTGAAGGGTGGCATGCGGGAAATTCAGACTGTCCTTGGGCCTGAACCTTTTACTGCTCTGTTAGTTTGCCTTTAGCACAGGGAGACACTAATTAAGGGTTCATTTAATTTCCTGAATCAAACGGAATTTGTCAAACACTGCTACACGAGCGCTTGTTAAGCCCTGTGGTCCTTAAAGTTTCATCAAATAAATGCCGCGAGTCACAAAACACTGTTCAGCAGATTTTTAAACAAGGTGTTATACGTTTGAGTATCTGGAAAGAAAGTGCTGTATGTCCTACATTTTTAACTTGCAAGGTTTTTCCACCTGAACTGAATAAAAACGAAACCAGGCATCACAAAAAGCTTTGATTTGGTTTTCATTTCTACATCCAATGATGAATATGTTCTTTTACAGACCTCTACTCTGATTAAGGTGAACGGTGTAAAAATGGTTTGTGTTAATGACCTTGATGATTCATTTGAATAGTCAGATGATTCATAGATTTATATGATTAAATAACTCTTCTTTCAGAATGACTTTTTATCTTCATTTTCTTCATCATCAGTAATTTCATTCAAAATGGTTTAATCTAGGGCTGGGTAGAAAAAAAAAAAAAGATTTCTCGATTTTAATCGATTCTCATTTTTACGGAACAACATCGATTCTTAAATCCCAAGAATCGATTAGTCTATAGCCTGGTTTCAGGTAATGAACGTAAAATTGTAGCGCATTTCCCATCCAATAAATCGCAATAAGCTTTGTGCTTTGATACTTTTGATATGAAACAAAGTCTTAGATTTCAAATTCTGTCCATTGTATTACAATATTCAAACAATAAATGTTTTTTTTTTTGTGCTGTTTAATGTGGAGTGTCAGAACACTATAGCACCTCAGTTCAAGAGAAACGGTATCGTGAACTGATCATCTCCTCTGCTTCAATACCAGTTTCAGCATGAAATAAACATGAATGAACATCCAAAGAGTCCAACATCCAAGAATCCAAACTTTCCAAAATACGTTTTTTCTCATGTTATCGCTCAGTCAGTGTTTTAACCGTGCAAAGACGTCAATATAACGTCACATTTACCTCAGCAAAACATATTCAGTGAACATAAACTTGTTAGTCAACTAGAAAAATGAACTCTAAAGAAATGCATTTTGCTAAATACATGCACCATATTCATTCTAATTTTTACTGTTCTCCAATGTTTTATGTTTGAATAAATTTTAAAGTAATGTAACTGACTCTCATCTATATTTTACAGCATTGTAAAATATACCTTGAGAAAATTTGGCATGAACTGTACCTATTATATATCCAAAATAATCAATATCAGAATATAATCAGAATCGAATCATGAAATTTGTATCAAAACCCAGCCCTAGTTTAATCAGTGAAATAAACTTGTCACAGTGGGACCAACAAATTACAAATGAAATATCTAAGGCAACAATAGAACTTAACTTTTCATTTTTATTGGGTTGAAATATTGTAGTTCCCTATTGAGTTATATTTATGCTATTCATGCAAACTTGCAAACACACCCGAAGCAAGAGAGCTATATTTTTCCCAGTTGCCATGGGAAAAGTAATGAAAGTAATGTAGCTTACATGTTGACATTTTCAGTATGTGGGCTGCGGGAACTGTCCACAAACCTGTGATTGATCTTTATTCATCCTTAACGCACAAAAACACGCTTAGAGTTTAATGCAGTGCTCCCAAACTGCCTTAAATTGGTTATTGATTTAGATTTTTCCAAAAAGCTACAGTGCATCCGCTTTGGTCAACAGCTTGTGACACAGCAGCAGTGATAAGTGAAAACATACAAAGAGAAGCCAAAAATGTGACCTAAAAAAAAGATAATGACGACCATACACTCTAAAATAAGCAGGAAATAGTCAATCTGAGAGCTTGTTCAGATCTGATACAATCACAGCCTTCAATAATGGCAAACACGTGATTTTACAGCAGCGCAGCACGCTGAATTCATTTCCTCTGTGTTTTTGCTCAGCCTTTGCTGTAATTCAACAACGCTGTGATCTCCGTGCCTGACACTTGGCTGTTTTCATAAAGAAACATCTCTAGTTTCAACACTGAAATGCACGTTACTGTATTCTCTTGGTATAAAGTAATCACACGGCCTGTATCCAGCAACCATAGATGTCCGTCTGTGAGGCTAATGTGTGTTGTGCACGGTCCAAAACTATTAAACTATTTGGAAGACATGAGACCTCCATACTGTATTCTCATAAACTGTGAAATATCTTCCGTATTGATTTGCAGACAATAAATATTCTGTTGGTAACTGGAGATGATTAAATCTTTAAGATATATTGTACGTTATGACCATGAGTCATCGACTTTTAAATGTGTTAGCTGTCTTTGATCACAATGAGCAGGTTTTATTCTTAAGCTTTAATGGTACGAGTGTTTTTTGGAAATCTTAAGGGCGCGCAGTGGCCTCGGGCATGCTCAGGGCTGCCGGAGACCTCTGGACCATGAGAGGAGATTTTTTTGGGGAGAAGTTGAAAAACTTCATGGGGAGGCACTCTGGCTCCAGGCAATTCAGGACTCAGTGGAGAATATAATGGAAAAGAGAGAAGAGAGAGCTGACTCAGGAGAAGATGCAGAGTGTGGAATAATAGAGAGAGAGAGAGAGAGAGAGAGAGAGAGCGGGACAGATTTATGCTTGTGTTTGTGTGCCTCTGTCAGTGACCTACATATCTTGAAAACATTCTCTATATTGTATTAAAGCAAAGATGATATATTTTTTTAAACATGTAATCATAACTAGATTTACAAGTATAGTTCAACTGAAAGTGAAAGTTCTGCCATCATTTGGTTCATAATGGTTCAAACCCTTTTTTTCTTTTCTGTAACATTTTATTGGGGCTCTATTGTCTTGGACTTTTTTGGAGATGCTAATATTTAAACTAATATAGATCAAACAATTTATTTTGCTAGTTAGTGGTGGCCTATGGATATTTAGTTAGTTAGTTAGTTAGTAATTAGTGGTGGCCCATGTGGGGAATTTTTTTAGCTGCTGATATTTAAACCAATATTGTTTAAGCTATTGATTGATTGATTGATTGATTGATTGATTGCCTATGGGGGATTATTATTATTTTTTTTTTTTGGAGAGAGAGGCTGATATTTAAACCAATATTGAGCAAACCCATTGATTCATTCATTCATTTATTCATTTTGTGGGGAATTTTTTGAGATGATGATTTTTAAACCAATATATAAAAAAATATATAAAACACAATGTTACCTACCTACCCACCTACCCACCTATCTATCTATCTATCTATCTATCTATCTATCTATCATGCATATGTTTAGATTTTTTTAACAGGCATAAAAAGCATGTAAAAAATCATTTTGTTACATGACATCCATCTAAGATATGCACATTTGTAGGCAAATTGATTCAAACAACATTCAACTTAACACCTTTTGTTATGTCTATATTTACATTTCTGTGTCTCCTCTGACGGACCGCCGCTGGTTAAAATGAAAAGAAAGAATTGGGTGACATTTCTGTTTGAATAGCTTCAGTATGTTACAGTCAAGATGCTGATGTTATCATACCAGCACAACCACTTCCTCTCTCATGTTTCCTCAGACATGACAAACAACACACAGCAATTTTCCTGTTTACCGTGACAAAGGTCGGAGAGCTGTTAATCTCAGTAATACATACAAACATTTCTCATTTAGACAACAACTGAAATCAGAGAAACCACCTGGCTCCAAAACCCCGTCAGCAACCGTACACGCTCAAATGCATGCACAAAATGAACATGCTGCATTCCTCTTAGCTGGTGCACAGTCTATTCTCAGAACCCTTCATTTGGAGGGAAAGTAAATAAGCTGAAACAGCAGTGCTGGGAAAACAAAATGCTTAAGTACTAAAATTAACGAGTGGGTCCCATGGAGGGCTTGACTGAAGTGGTCTACCCCAAAGACTCTGGTTTGCCTCGATCTTCGATCTGCTTTTCTTCTCCAGAGGGCATGTGATGGTCTTTTATTGCAGGTCTTGCCGACATTATGTCTTACAGATGCTGCAATTTCATGCCTCCACGATCCAGCGCCTCACTTTGGGGTTTGCTCACTGTGCATGTGACCACTCACAGCCATATGGTCAGAGGATATTGATTTGGCTTTTTTAATCTGAAAACAAGTGTCTGCATGCGGGAAACTGAACAGGAAATTTAGTCCTGAATGATGTCATTCTCAGCAATCTATAAGAGGATTTCTAATTATGTGTGTTTGAATGTGTGAGTAAAACTAGCTGATCTGAAACAGAATTTGAGCTGATTCACTCTTAAAAACCGTGGAAAGCTCTTGTGGGGTGGACAGTTTTATTGTGTGAGTTGATTTGTGTGGTATCAGTTCCTCAGATGTAAACACATCCAGATATGTCCAAGAGCAATAAAACAGTCTTTAATTAAAAACAAAGAAGTCTCATAGCAGGAGAAGAGCGAGTCCTGGTATATTAGTTCATTATTTCAAGTGTAAAATTGTAGCTGTGATGTAAACATTGCTTGTGAATATGAAACCAGGAACCAAAACCCAAAGCATGCTGGTCCTTTAAGCAGGGCTGTTTCTTCACAACTGGTTCCTTTCAAGCAATCTAAACTTGTGTAATTTCAGCACACACCACTTCAGAAGATAACATAATCTAAAGCGACGCAACAGCTTTAAGGACCTAGTCACTTGAGAACAGCGTTCAGTCAAACGAAACGTCTCCAGGCAGCATGGCAAAGTCACAGCTGCAATTATGCCTTTTCTGTTTGCATGTTTGTAATTGTTTCTTTTGTTTAGGTGCCCTTGAGGTCCTCTGGAGAATCATAAATTGTGTAATTAGGGGCAGTGAATGGAAATCCAGAACATTTCGCCGTCTTCTAGTCTGATCTCTCCCGAGTATCTACAGTCTTTCAACTCTTAGCCCTAAAGCCTTCTGAAGCGTTTTATTCTCTTTGCGATTGGATGGCTCTGCAAACTGAAGCGCATTGTGTAAAAATGTATTTATTTTGTTTTGTTCCAATAATTGCATTGTTCAAGATGTTTTTCCCCCTCGCTGCCGTTTTCACACGCTGTTGTCTGTGTTGGGGTCTATTTCAGTTGGCGAGGGGAGGATTTTTCATTAACTTAACTACTTTTGGTAAGTGTCAGAGGCTGGTTTGACTGACAGCGCTGTTCGATTGCACAGTTGGCCAGAGATTGCTCCATTCCACAGTGGGCGTGGCTGAGGGAAATTGATCAAGCCCCCAGTGCCTGCTCCTATCTTCTGCCTCATGGCAGGTGGAAATGGGCTGTGGATGGACTGCAGTCTTCTGGAAATGGGATTGGATTGGGAGTGAACGGGGGTGGAGAAGTTCGCGTTTCACTGGCAATGCACTCATCCCCTCTTTTCAAACTGGAATTGACCTCATTGATTTAAAATGCTCTGGATTTGCAGTTGAATGGGAGAAAAAGATATCGAGAAGAAAGTCGGTTTTCATTTGAGTGAAGGGTTACAGCAAGAGCTCACCCGAAATGAGTTCTTCCATTATTTATTACCTGGATCTTTTTCATTTTTTTATACTTTTTATTTGTAACAATTTTTTTTTTTACTTTTCAGAATACTTATTTCAGGGCCACCATTTTCATTAGAAATGCAGTTTTAAGTACAGTCCAAGATATACTACAGGGTAACCTTACATACAGTCATATCAACACTTTTGATATCAACGCAATTTTTTTAAATTTTATCTTAACCTCAACATTTGTAAGATTTAGTCAGCCAAAAGTCAGCCAGATTAATTTTGTGTCTCTGGAAAAGACACATTGATATTGCATTATGTTGAAGTTTCGATATTTGATTTGTTAATTGTACTATGTTACAATTACGGGTTACACTTTATTTTAAGGTGTCCCTGTTACAGTGTAATTATATATTTAAGTACTGAGTAATATTAATTAGCTACATGTAGTTATTATATGGTCAGGGTTAGGATTAGGGTTTGTATTAGGGTTACTTGCATGTAATTATGCATAATTTATTGTTGCTATAATAGTAAGTACATGTAACGTGTAACAAGGACACCTTAAAATAAAGTGTTACCCAATTTAGTAAAGGCACATTTTTATAAAGGAGGGCATCTTTCCCCAACCTTACCCTTTAATAGATTTCTATACGGATAAATAGCAAACAAACAAATAAATAAATACGTAAATGATTTGATGGCGATAATCACCATCCATTTTGATTGGTCAAAGCAGCTTTATCATTCTGCTAAATAATTACTTCTATGAAAATAGAAAATAATACAGAAGGTAAACTCTCTGATCTAAAATTCTCTCTAGATTCTTGGAGTTGAGTAGGGAAAACAAGAATGAATTTAATTTAATGAAGGGATTACAGGATTTAAAAAAATATATATATATATATATATATATATATATATATATATATATTAGGGCTGTCAAACGATTAATCGCGATTAATCGCATCCAAAATAAAAGTTTTTGTTTACACAATATATGTGTGTCTTCTGTATATTTATTTTGTATATATAAAGACACACACATACAGTATATATTTTGAAAATATTTACATGTATTTACATGTTTATATTTATATTAATATAATTTATATTATATAAAAATATATTTAATATATAAACATAATATATATATCTTAAATATATACATCCATATGTGTGTGTATTTATCTATACATAACAAATATACACAGTTCAAACACATTATGTAAACAACTTTTATTTTGGATGCGATTAATCGCGATTAATTTTTTGACAGCACTAATATATATATATATATATATATATATATATATATATATATAATGTAATTTAATTATATAAAAGGTGCCTCTGATATTATTTTAATCTAAACCACTAGATGGCACAAAAACTTGGCGCAGGACTTTCCAAAACATCCGCTTTTCAAGATGCACGTGCACGTGATTTCTTGGTCTAATATTTAATGTTTTTTTAAAATGTTGTAGATTTAAGTAGGTAAATTAATGCGTATATTTTGATATTATGATTTTCAAAGTATGGTATTTGGGGTAAAAAGAGCCCCTGCTGTTGGGGCTAAAGGCACAGTAATTAACATGATAATTAATAGATGGCTGACTTTTCCATTTGTTGACATGACATGGTTAGATTCAGAGAGTAAATATCATATATTATGTTGGGTGTCCATATTAGAGATAATCACCATGTTTAGAATGAAACCATCATATTTAAAAACATGATTATAATCATATCATATAATAAAATATTATTTGTTGTTACTACTGTAAATATATATGCAATTATTATTGGATTTCATCAATACTTTGAGAATCTTTACTCATTAAAATTATTTTGTTTCTGTATTTTAAAATATATTTTTTTATATTAACATATTTTAATGACAGTATATTTATTGAACAAAAATTCTTTTATTTTTCAAAATAAGCAGAAAATAGTACAAACTTTGCTAAAGTGATTGTTTTGAACAAGTATTAACTTAGACATTATTTTTTTTTAAAAAAGCATTATTTTAGCTGAAGTATTTGTATCAATACCGTGTGTCTTTTACCCCATGCTGGAGGGCCTTTTACCCCGTGTGTGGAGTAAAAGGCCCCTCTTGCCACCTCATATTCAAAAACGACTTGATTCGCTGGATCAGGTGTGTTTAATTAGGGTTGCATCTAAACTCTGCAGGGCTCCGGCCCTCCAGAAACTGAGTTTGACACCCCTGGTTTAGAAGGGTTTTGGGCCTTTATCAGCTTAAGCACTTAACAGCTAAACACCCAGGCTGAGAAACTAGTAAACAGCTTAAACCACTTGAGACTAACAAATGACCTTTCTTCAGTGAACTATTAATTTAGGTATATATAATGTTTTGGACATTTTTCACATGCTGAGATGCATTTTCCACTTCAGCCGTGACGGAGATCTAGCTTCAGGTAACTGTCAGAATGGAATACAGAATGTACGCTGTATGTTCTATAATGTATCAGATCAAATCATCAGCACTGAATTGAGTTTAATGTAGCGGTGCAGTTATTTTCTCTGCTGTGAGGTGTGTGAGACAGCCCTCCGTCATCATCTTTCATCTCCGTCCATGAGTATACTCATCTCTCCACTTCTGCTCGTCCAACATAGCAGATCATCTTTTCCTCCAATCACTCATCATTACAGTACCAGAGTAGAAGCGTGGGACTCCTCTCCCTCGATCTCTCTCTCTCTCACTCCATCCGCAGCCTTAGTTTGCTTCTCATTCCCTCAGTGTTCTGCTGCAATCTCACTCTCATGTGCTTTTTCTATGACATATCACGACTACAGAGCTACTTTTCCACTTTCAATCTTTCAGTTGCTTTTTCATTTTTTTCTGGTACAGGCAGTGATGCAAGAGGGACAAGTGTGCTCGCTGAGGTATCAGTCTCATGTTTGTGGAGAAAAGTGTGATTAAACAGGCTTGTTGTCCACTGAGCTAAATCCTGTGATTGCAGTTGGGCTTTTTGCCCTGCTAAAACTGTTCACAATGCTAGTTTGAGGCATTTTTTGTGGAAAATAAACTCTTTTTGAGACAAACTCAGAGCATTATAGCTACACCTACGTCATGGTACTGAAAAAATGTATACCTTGAATGCACTTTGACTGAACAGCATCTGTCAAATGCATAAGTGTAATGCAATGTTAATGCAAACGAATGATATATATATATAAAAAAATCTCATCTAAATAATCTAATTGCACGTATATGTTGCTTAGAAACAAGAGATAAAATAATATATCACTGACAGGTAGATTATCTTTATAAATGCAGAAACTTGGTTATACTTAGTGAGCTGGGTTGTTCTTTACTTTATGTAATCTCAGTGCACACGTTTTCTGAACTGCTTGTCCTGTGCTGAAGTCGATCCCTAGACAGATGGCCAGTCTGTATACAAATTATAGAAAGTATGGGATCAGTATGATTTTATTTATTTATTTATATTAATTAATATATATTATTGTTTTTATGCAGCAAGAACACATTCAGATGATCAAAAGTGACAGTAAATAATGTAATGTAAAGATTTATGTCATTTCCACAAAAACACAGTAATAAACAGCGCAACTGTTTTCATCATTGATAATAATCAGAAATATTTTTGAGCACCAAATCAGCATATTAGAATGATTTCTGAATGATCACTGCAAAGTAATGGCTTCTGAAAATTCATTACCATTACAAGAATAAATTACATTTTAAAATATATTAAATATGAAAACATTGTAACAATATTTCACAATATTACAGTTTTACTGAATTTCTGATCAAATAAATGCAATCTCACGTGGAAACTTGTTTCAAATATTTATATATTATATACTGTATTTAAAAAAAAATATTGAATGGTATGTATGAAAAATTATTAAAAATCATTATAAAAAATATGCAGTTGCATACTTTTTAAATTAACTTTAATCTAATTAAATGAATACTGCAAAATTTGTCTGATACTTAATGCATTATATACAATATATATATAAAACTTAAGAAGAAAGTTATGGTATAAAAAGGGCAGCTGCAGTTTCCAAATTTTAATAAATAAAATGATTAACCAAAATTTATATAACTAATAACAAAAAAAAAAAAAATTGAAATATAACTTTTAAATTAAAGAATGTTAAATGTAAAATGTCATAGGGAATTGTGGGAATGTTTACGGTTTTTCACTGTAAATAAGATGATGACTATTACATTTTTACTTTCAAAATCCGTACTGTAAAACAGTATTTTACTGTAAAATTACATAAATTGTCCCATTTGATCTATTACAGTTTTTCATCATATGTTAGTAAGTGAAATTACCATCAACCAATTAAGAGGGTTTTTTTCTGTAACATTTTCCCAGTTTTTCCTCATTAAAATTATAGTTTAACAAACTGACCCCAAATTGTAACAGGGATACAGACCTCTATATATTCCTATTAGCTTCCACATATATTCAGCTTACCTCTTGCGGTTGTATCCAGTGTGGGATTTTCCCATCCCTAAATGTCAAGTATGAAAAATTTACGTCACATGTTACTCAGATGGCCTCTTTCTGAGCAGCTCTTTGCCAGAATAAGTTGAAATGAGTAGCAGACTGTGAGACTGCTATATAACCGGATCAGAGCGGTGTCTGTGTGTGGTAGTTCATCATGGCCAAAAGCCCATCAGCAACTAAATCTAGATTTCCCTGAGCTCACACAATGGCATCATCCACCATAATCTTTTCCTTAATATCTCTCTTGCAGCGCTCAGACGGGGCATTCTGCGATTTAACGTTTGCAAGATGTGGCACGATGTTTCTGGAACACGCCACGAAAAAGACACAACTGACGCTCATTTTTCACCCCACAATCATCTGCAACCGGCAGAGGCGACTCTTCCAGAAAACAGTGCCAGCTGTGCACCAAAAAGCAGCACATCTGCAGAGGGTTAGAGGAAATCCAGACCTCCACTGAGAAATATCCTGTACGATCCACCAACTCCCCACAAAACCCCAAAATAATGCTCTTTTTGAAAGAGGAAAGTCAACCAAATGTTATTGAGCGGTTCACTGTAACACTCACAATGGGAATACTGGCGACCTGCCCGGTGCTGGTGGAAAGCAAGGACAGCAGTCAAAACATGTAGCATAGATGGTGACAGCTCTCCCCTTTCTTCTCGTTTTCTTTCTCTGGCACGGCAGAATGCAACGGGCACATTCTTTCCTGCATGGGTCAACAGTATTGAGCGTCTCGCTGTAGCACGCTGATCAAAGCAGGCGTGATACGGCCCATGCATGTAATACAATTTAAAGCACCATATTCACTTTTTAAATTGAATAAGGAACTCTGATAGCTAATGAAAATTTGAGGCAGGAAGTGCTTTGATAGACAAATTAAAATTCCATGAAAAACCAAATAACTTGGAATGAAAACAGGCACAGCAACAGCGTCAACTATGGTATCTCAAAAATGCTTTTAGTGTACGAGCCAAGGTCAAATGCTTCAAAGACTTCCTGAGTAAAATAAGCAAGTGTGCTTGCAGACTTAGATGTGCTGACTCATCAATACATTAGTCAGAGGAGCAGTTAGACTTTTTTGTGAGTGATGCTATTAGGATGGTTTTCTAGCAGGCTGATAGACGGGCATCTGTTCCAACAGGCTCTAATTAACATCCGCCGTCTGTGAAGTAACATCTCTACTGTCAAATGCTACAGCTGATCATGCATGGAAAAGCCTGACGGATGTGTGGAGTCCTGATATTAGTATTCCATAAAATCTGCTTTTGTTTCTCTTTTGTAAGTCACTTTGGATAAAAGCATCTGCTAAATGCATAAATGTAAATGATAGCAATTTTAGGCATTATAAAATATATAGTTCCAAGTTCTGGATGTTGTCTTGTCAGTTATTGGCCTTGTTATATTCCTACTGTACAATTACAGCTCTTTTAGTGAACTGTTATTTTTGTTACATAACATTCTGTTATGTGAGGGACTGGGGAAGGATGACACTTGCTTATTAGAACACATTTTTAATGAAAAGTTGTACATCTTTTTATTTTTGGTAACTGTTTTATAAAAACCAAGAACATTGAATAATGTTAATGAAGCATTCTACTCAGAAAAAAAGGTACAAAACCTGAGGCAGTACCTTTTCAAAAGATGCACTTTTGTATCTTTTAGGTACTAATATATATAAACTACATTGATAGCTTTTGTATCTTTTTTTCCCCAAAGAGTGTGCATTACTCCTAATCAAGTTACAGATTTTATAATTAATTTTTTTTTTCCTCACCGTTTGCTAAACAGTCAGTAGCACCTTGATTGGCTTGCAGTTTTTTTTTATATATATAATATAATATAATATAATATAGGTTTATTTTATTACATTACATTACTGTGGACAATTGATTTAGCATTATAGTATATACTGTTGTGGCAGAGTAGATATGGCTTAGTGGATTATAATGGGAGCATTTTGTTTGCTCTATCTATCTATCTATCTATCTATCTATCTATCTATCTATCTATCTATCTATCTATCTATCTATCTATCTATCTATCTGTCTGTCTGTCTGTCTGTCTGTCTATCTGTCTATCTATCTTCCAAAAAGTAACTATGTGTCTTACTCAAAGATCTTTAACCACAAGACACCACCATTCAAGGACTAAGGTGTTACTTTTGGGGGGGGGGGGTTTAATATGAAAAATGATTTTATGGTTACGGTTCAGGAGCTACTGGAAAGCCCCTATCAAAAATGCAAATTGTTAATTGTGTCCTAGTGTGGCTGCTTGTCAATTTTAATAAAGCCGCTTACAATGGTCTAACAGTACAATCTTCAAAAAACACCATTCACAGGGCCCTCGCTGAACACATCTACAACAGCCATAACAGCGCTGTTTGTAAGTAAGCCGTCCCTATAGATGTGTTTTGCTGAAGTGGATTAGGATGACGGCCGGACTAATCTAGTTAAACGTGAAGATCCCCTTTGTGAGCTGAAATTCTCCCACATTTCCTGTGGCTCATCCTCTACCACAGTCAAACAATAGCTCAGTGAGGAGCCGGCTCATATTAAACACAGAGGACTGCACCGCAATCACATGTTCCCCAGTATCTCAATAAGTGAGTAAAACCAGCTAGGCTTTTTTTTTCCTCACCGAGCAACAAATGCGATTTGGTTGACAGAGGGAGTGACATAGAAAATCAACTGACATACATTTTGTATTTTTATGAAAAACAACATCTGTTCAAACAGCATTAGCCGTCTAGCTCCAGTAGTCGCAGACTGACATGTAAAGCGCTTTCAGTTTGGGCTAAGACACCGTGAGCTAGCATGACGAAGGAACTAGCATACTAGATTTCCTTCAGGACTTTAGTACTGATCAAAGTGCTACGGTGTGTGACCTTTTTGCTATTCGGTGTGATGTGAGGATGGCACTTGTTGTGCTCCGAATGCTTTGTTTTCGCCTTAATGAAAGTAAAGGCCGGACGCGCTGGGAGCTAACGCTAAATGTCACCGCTAATCAACCAGGATTACATGACAAATAAAAAAAAACAGCCACTGGGCCACAACTAAGAGTAATAAGAAAGCAATCCAGCGCATTTATCTAACAATATTTCATTTTCAGATTGAATTAGCATTCAAGAAATATGCGTCCGAGCTTAATGTATTAAGTGCTTCCCAGTTCCCAACACATCCAAGAGAGAGCGCAGTGGGAACGGGTCGGTTCCCGGACAGTCACGTGACCAGAATTGAATCCTCTTCAATCTCCCTTTGTCATGTTCACCATATTAAACAATCACATGACACCAGTAAGCAGGGCAGAAGGATGACCGGTTGTCATTTAGGACGGCGTGATGGATCACCCCGTGATAATGTGTCATTTTACCAAACCACAAATTAGGCCCAAGTCCATATATTAGCAGATGCGAACAATCGGCCACAGTAGGACATATTGATTCATTTTGAAATACACATTGACATAATTTGAAAAGGTTATATGGTGAGGCGAAGAAGGCTCGAAAGGCCAAAGCATGACGGATGGGGTTGTCGGGCGTGTGCACTAACTCGTACGGCGCACTGATTCACTCCGAACAAATGTAGAAACACACTAAGCGAACAAATTCACTTTTACTCACTCTCTCTGTAACACACACGCACACGGTAGCGAGTCCCGAGGGTGTTTAGTCTAATTACCCCCCTCAGTCATGCTGTCAGACAGGGGCTTAGGTGTCTCTTAATGTGAGTGCAGAAGGCATTAAAAGAACACAGGAGCCCGAGCCTAGATGGTGCGATATAGATCCATTCAGACCTCCGGAGGCTTCGGACAGCAGCGTTGGAAAACTGACCCCTGCCCCTTGTAAAAATGGCCCTGAATGATCGCCCCACACACACTTCACACGCTCACAATGACACGCAAAATAAACATTGATAATATATTTTTTTTACTTCCTTGCTTAACGAGAAAACTTCCCACCTTTGTGATTTGTCTACTCTATAAACACTGCACGTTTTATCATTGTGTAATGGGAACACAGAAGCCCATGTAATACTCATTAAATGGAGAAACTACGTTCATTTTTTCAGTTCTCAGCACTGCGGCACAGAGGCCCGTGAAATGTAACGAATCCGCTATGGCAAAAGCGAACCGTTAGAGATGATTTGTGTACTGTTTGAACTTTTGTGTACTGTTTGAACTTCTGTAGTGAAATATGATTTGTTTGAAAAACCGTCCGTAATGTTCATCTGTACTGTCTTGCCTGTTGATTGTATTATTGTGGCCCTACAGGCTGCCCATAAATCTGTCCGACTGCCATACTAATGATGGCTGAAAAATTACTACGTGTTCCATATGATGTGTGTGTGTGTGTGTGTGTGTGTGTGCTGTATAATGCACAGCAAGACAAAGGAGAGAAAGAGAGAGTGGGGATTGGTTGTAATGGCCATAACATAGAGTGAGAAGAGAGGCAGGAGTGCTTTTAAAAGCTGACCTTCTCTGACCCGTTCTCTCTCTCTCTGGAGAATATGACATCCGTCTCTGGCACAGCGCACAGGTCAGAAAGGCCCTGTTTTGCTTAACATAAATGCGGTCTTAAAAAAAAACAAACACTTTTTGCAGTTATAGCCTCATTAGGAGGCTGAATGTTTTTTTTTTTATATTTAGTTGTTCTTTGTGCATTTTAAATCGAAACAAATGTTAGAGGCACACAAAGGTGGACTCAATAATTCTGCTAAATAAACTTAATATATATATAATTTAATTTTTTTAAAGGATTTCCTTGCACCTTTTAGAATAAAATATACCATTTTAAAAGTAATACATTTTATTTCTAAATTAATATATTTTACTAAACAAGTGCATCATGAAATCTGAAATTTGATCACAATATGATTCTAATATTTCGGTGTGCAAGACTTTCATTAATGAGGAAAATTAATTTATTAATATATTTTGAATTTGTAATTAATATATTAATATATTTTATTTACATAAATTTGTACATATTTCATTTATATCTAACTATTTGCTTATTTATGAAATCCCGTGCATCACGAAATCTGAAATTTGGTCATAATTTGATTCTAATATTTTGGTGTGCAAGACTTTCTAAAAATTGTTTTTTTCAGGCTTTTTGTGTATGTGTGTTTATTTGATAAAGAACCATAAGTGCATTTAGAAAAGAAGGAAAAGAGATGCCAAAGCTTCAGGTGAGAAATTAAAAATATTAGCATTTATTACAGCGACATGAAGAATCTCGAAGCGTACACCCTTTTTTGCGAGCTCATAGAGACCTGCAGTGTGTGGAGAGATGGGCACATAGCTTACAAAAGAACAGAGATCATTCACAAAGGATCAGCCCAAACACATGTACAGAGCCGGGGCAGAACAAAAGACAACAACTCGATAGACAATTTATAAGCAAGATTCATCTATCATCTTCTATCATATTAACAACATTCCACATTCTGTCACTAACACTGTTTAGTCACACAAC
This sequence comes from Tor tambroides, assembly GCA_021397915.2. NCBI lineage: Eukaryota > Metazoa > Chordata > Actinopteri > Cypriniformes > Cyprinidae > Tor > Tor tambroides. Next base: position 64,073 of record JAFVLL020011380.1, read on the forward strand.
CACCTGCTTTGATTCATTTGGTGAGCAGATATATAGATAGAATTCTTTACTTAGCTGTATTTGCAAAACTGGAAGTTTTATGTTGCAGTAGTAAAAACTGGAGCTTATGTTTTATTAATGGTCATTAATATTGCCATTATCATCACCAACACGATCATCATCATGTTTTTATTTCAATGCAATTTCCTGCAGCCAATTTTGCCACATCAGTATATTGCCTCCCTGTAGACAGAGCTGAATGGATTTAATTTTGGATTGAAAAATGAACATAAAAATGGATGAGTTTCTGGCCTTCTGCAATTACTTTACATATTGAAATCTCAGATTTAGTGTATAAGGTTCATTAACAGTCGCAGGATAGAACAAATGAATTCATCTAAATGCATAATCACTTGTTTAAGGAAGAGTTTTTCTTCTCTCTCGTTAAAATATGCATGGACAAAAAAACAAAAAAACTAAAGAAAAGTGCAATAGTTAGTAGTGATCCTTGCATTTATCAGTATCATTTATATTTTTTTTAATGTACTGTTGTTTATGCCATTTTAATTTGGGGAACTAAATATGTGACCATTTTAAACATGGTTCGAGATGTAATTTTCAGGATTTTCGCCTTTTATGAAAAGTATCCAGTTATACATACTCTAATAACAGATGATGATGGATTTTCCTTAAAAATTGACGAAATGAAGTGTGGTTATGTGTGCTTAGTTAAACTTACGCGGAATTCTGAAATTTTAGTCATTTATTTATTTTTACTCGTTATAATTCCAATTTAAATGAGTTTTGGACATTTTAGCATATTCAAATCCTTTCAGCAAAATTCTGCAGAATGTGGAAGAAAACCCCTACAGATTCCGAGCAAGTTTTTGCGATTAGTTACAGTGTTGTGCTGAAGCATCGAAACGATCAGTGACATAAAAGAAATCAAAATGTGAAATGACGTCAGGGAATCATGATTTGAAGTATGATTATCTCTCATTTCCATCCGTTCCTGTATTAATGTCTCATATATATTTAAATAAAACAGGTAGACTTCTACTTTACAGAACAACCTCACTGGTACAAAAATATACAGTGCAGCAAATCAGCCTCGGTAAAGTTAGCATGAGGAATTTAGTGCGGCCCAATAGAGTCTCCGTCCCTGTTCCACACGGATCGAACGCGTTTCCACAAACAGCAGACTAAAACAACACGTCAAGCCTGGCTTTAACATCGAGCTCCAGCTTCTCAGTGACGCAATGATAAATACTATATACATTAAACTTCATGATATCGTTTCTAAGGGGAGGACGAGAAAAAGAGAGAGAACTGCACAGTTAATAAGGCATCTAAAGTCAAGCAGCTAAGGGCACCACTTGAGTGAAAAAAACTGCAGTCACTGTCACCTGTCAATCAAAGATGAAGCTTAGGATCCATGCTACATTCCAGAGATGAGTTATTATCGCACATCGGCAAACGACGCTGATAACGGCCACTTCCTCCTCTTCATACTAAATAAAAGTACATCATTACAAACATTCTAGTTTTTCCTGTTTTTCATTTTTGTCTTCTTTTTTTTTTTAAATCAACACTGTACATTTTATACACTATAGTACAATAGTCGTCACGCACTACGAGTGTAAACGTAAAGACGATGCGAACTTCGTAATGACGAAAATGACCTTTCGAAGTTGTCTTCGCTTGATCTGACGTGTACAAACCTTGCAGTGGTACAACACGTTGGCATATCTGTGCAGCGAATGGACAGAAATCACATTTCTATTTTCTGGAAGTGTGTTTGAGAAGTCATACGGTTTTCGATAAGTGAAGAGCAATTATTTCTCAGCTTATCTTGTCGTCCTGTGCAAGGCACGGCCTTTGTCTTTGTCGTCGCAGATGTTTCCGGCCATCTTTGCTTGTGGAACGCAAACCTCTGTCGTCTTTTCGTCTGAATACTGGGACTTGAATCCATCTGTGCTCAAACGCTGCCTCAATTATGACAAAATAAATATACTATAAACATCTGATATTTTACTGTGGCTTATAAGTGATGTAGAAGGACACACTGATATCCCAAACACGGATGTGAGAAAAACAAAACAACAACCCTCCTTTTAAGAATAACAGTCCGACCTCTGATATGCAAAACGTCAAATATAAAATGCAAATGTAGAAACTGTAAAACACAAGCTGTGAATTTTCCCTAATGTGTTAGTGTTCCTTTTTTATTTAATAACCATACTTCATATCTGATTTGCCGTGGCCTTGTCAAGTGATTGTAGATCGGTCTCGGTGTGTTCCTCTGCCTGTAGGAAGCGCGGACGTGCATGTACGGAAGCCAGAGTGCTGACAAAAGGGTCGTTTGCGGAAACATCCAGGGTGGGAACTGTAGGGTGAAGCTGCTGATAGGGACTGTGGTGGGAGCTGTTGGTAACTCTCTCAGTCTGTACGCTCTTGAAGGCTTGTTATACTTGCACGTGCGTCCCCTGTGCGTGTAAACTCTGGACAGCTGAGAGAATCTTCTTTTGGTGCCCGACCAGAGTCACGCTCATCTTGCTTAACTCGCTGAGGAAGGAGGGATAGAAAAAAAGGTTCAGGAAATCATTTAATTTTGGATTCAGTTTAGTAGTTGTTTGGTTATACAGTAGAAACAATGATTAAACAATATGTTTAAGAGTAGTATCATTTCATGTTTCTGAGTAATTGTTTTGATGATTGATGTTTAATATACTGCAAAGTGGAGCATGATTTTTGAACCAAAGAGATTTCTTTGTGGGTGGAGCTACCCAGCACTACATTATAAAAATACAAACCAAGTGACAGTTTCCCACTAACTGCAGCTGATTGGGACAAAAATATGAATTCTGAATAACAGAGAAATCCTAAAAAATCATGATCATGTCTATACTGATTAGAGCACTGTGTTAAAGCAAACAAAGAGACTTGCAGTGTTATTTTACTGTCAATGAGATTATAGTTATATATATATATATATATATATATATATATATATATATAAAAAATTTAATTTAATTTTTTATTTTCTGTTTTTATAATTTTTTTTCAGTTTTTTTTTTTCAGTTTTTACTTTTTTATTTCAGTTTTGGTTTTAGTTAGTTTAGAATATCAAGATAAACTACGAAAATGAAAGTTTGAGTTTTTTGATATTTTATTTCTGTTAACATTTATTTTATTTCAAGGAATGATTTTTTTTTAATGGTTTTAGTTTTAGTTTACTATAGTAAACCTGCACTGCAGTTCAGAAGTTTGGGGTCGGTTTTAAACGTCATACACTCTTATGCTCACCGAGGCTGCATTTATTGATCACAAAAAACTATTTAAAATAAGTGTTTTCTATTTTAATGAATGCAGTTTATTCCTGAGATGGCAAAGCCCCAGTCTTAAAAATAAAAGTATTACATTATTTTTAAAATAAAATAAAATAAAAGTAGGGTCTTCCAACTTGCTAAAATGTGTGTTTATGTGTGTTTATACACCACTTTTGGGTTCACAAGTATACAGTAAGTGTATTTATATTGGTATACAAACTTACCACAAGCTGATGTATAGTATGGAATCTAGAGAAACGTAGCCTGCGCTGGCAAAGTTGTCTTTGTACTGGCCCATGTTGATAGCATCCAGCCATTCATCCACCGTACTCACACTGAACTCTGGGGTGGTGGGGTCTTCCCTGAAAAGGAAATTGAATTTGTATCAATTGCGGTTTGGTTCATTGCTAAAGCACTGAGAACTGAGCTGGAAAACTGGCCTTGCATTATAAATCATCTTCAGAAATGCAGGATATAGTGTTCAGGCTTCAGCTTCAGGCCTACAGTAAAGAATATCTAATCAAACTGTCACTTGTTTCTCATTTTATGATAGTTTAATGATAGCCTTTTTTCCCGAACCAACAAAGCAAGCTGATCCAAGAACTTTCTACTAGGGTATACAGCAGTTTCTTCCGAGAGCCGATATCTTGAGCAATTTCATGAGGAGAGGATAAAAGTTCAGGAGTTGCAGTTGAGGTTAAAACCTATTGTGTTGCCTTTCCGTTCTTCATGACAGACGGGTTAGGTTCACACTGCTGAGTGACAGCAGCGTTTGAGTGAAAACCGGGGGTCAATTCAATCTCAGACCTGGGATGTATTTAACGCCCTCGTTCTTCTTTGTCCTCTTTGGACACAGAGGGATAAAATGACTGGCAGGTCGGGCTGTAATCAGAGAGACTGTGATGGGCTTGAGGAAGCGTATATCTCACGAAGGGCTCTGAGTCACTGGCTTTACGGCTGTAATGTGAACTCTGCCTCTCCGTCTCCAGCGCTCCTGATAAACCGCAGGTGGAGGGAGAGTCTGCGCTCTGTCTCATGTCAGGTTTTACAATGGGGGTTCAGGCTAGCTATACGACTATGTCTTTTTGCAAAGCTGCGAGATGGATGTCTGCTGGAAAAGGATCAGTGACACTAGGTTTGGTTATATTAGACAATATTGAATTTATCTGCTTGTTGTTTCACATAAAACGAAAGATTTGAGAGTTCATGGGGCAGACACCGAAAAGCTGGATTGGATTTTCTCTGGATTTATTTGAGCTGTTAGGGATTTGTTTTTGTGGCTTTTAAATGTTTTATCTGTACATCACTTTAAAAGAGACAATCCTTTGGTTTAAACTGGTGTTGTCCTTCCTGTTTCATATTTCCATCGCATTATCAGGTTTTTTACAACTGAAATCGTTAACCCTGAGTTAGCATAATCTTGGGTTATCTTGATCCATGCTCAGAGGTGGGTAGTAACGAGTTACATTTACTTCGTTACATTTACTTGAGTAAATTTTTTGGGTAACTAATACTTTTAGAGTATATTTAAAATGGTACTTTTTATTTCCACTGGCACATTTTTAGTGAAAAACGTACTTTACTTAGTTACTGTGGGCTGACGCCTTCGTTACTTTATCTAATGCAATACGTATAAAGCGCTAAAAATGCTTCAATTTATTCCAAACTTTACCGGGCTTTTTCTTCTGGGCAATGAGTTTTAGCGCTCGTCACAATGATTCATCTTTGAGTCAATTCTGTTCACGCTGATCAAAAACCAGTTGGCAACCAGTGAATCGGTTCGCGAATCAGTTTGAATGATTCGCTCAGTTCTCTGTCGCATCGCTGAGTCGCTGAAGCGGTTCTCATCAGATAACACAAAGTTTAAGAACATCAAGAGCGCTTGAAGACGTGGATTTGGATCTACAGTCAGTTGAAAGCAACCTTGCAAAGGCTATGGTTTGCTAGTCAAGACTTTTATTAGATGAACACTGCAAAGGTCGGTTCCACACAGGTATAGATTCGATTACAGTACCCATACCACTATGACGTTACCAGTTTGTTGTAAATGTACCTTATACATTAAATACACCCAGAATTTATTCATTAAATAAGCTGTCACAGAGTATGAAATGAACACCCGCCAAACCCCGTTATTCCAGAGGAATGCCTTTGCCTAGACGCAGAAAATATTGATATTTTCACAATATTTACGCTTGCAGAAATAAAGGCTACATTTGTTTACATTTTGCAGAACAGACGGAAGAAGATCCACACATGCATTTATTTCATGTTCATGTTCTGTAGCGGTCATGTGAGGAGATTCCGTCAGAGGTTATATACATATAATTAATTAATATATATACTTAATAACATAATTAATATACTTTAAAATATAATTTAATTAGTGATGTAAATTCGAATTTTTAATCAGCTGTTACTCCAGCTTTCAGAGTCATATGATCTCAGCAATCATTCCAATATATTGATTTAGTGTTGTTGAAAAAAACAGCATATGCTAGTTAGGTATGTTTTGAGTTGAGTTGGTCGGGGCTGGTCTTTTGCTGGTTTATGTTGGTCATGTGTTGGTCTTAAGCCGGTTTGACCATTTTAGGACCAGCACATGACCAGCTTAAACTAGCTAAGGACCAGCATAAACAGCTCAAACCAGCATCCCATGCTTAAACATACCTGTACCAGCATATGCTGGTTTTTAACAGGGTTTTGCTGCTTTTTTGGAACCTGTGACATTCAGGATTCTTTTATGAATAGAAAGCTAAAAAGAATAGCATTGATAATAAATCAACATATTGGAATGATTTCTGAAGGATTATGTGACACTGAAGACTGGCTTAAAGGCTGATAAAAAATTCGTGATTTGTATCACTGAAAGTTAAATTACATTAAAAAACATCTTTTTGAACGGCAGTGTGTGCGTATGTATAAATTTTATCTAAATATCTATATATATCTAAATAAAATAGACTATATTCAGTATGATCCAGTAATTACTAGTAACTAAATTCACTTGAGTAGTTTTTTTATCCATACTTTTTTTACTTCAGCCCAAGTAACTATTCAGACTATTACTTTTACTTTTACTTGAGTAAATATTCCTACAAGTACTTTTACTTTTACTTGAGTACAGTTTTTGGGTACTCTACCCACCTCTGTCCATGCTTTACACTGAACATACTATTTGTACACACTCTACATGAGGAAAGCCTTGGGGTAGTTTTCTAATTTGCAAGTCTTGGAAAGAGGATGTTACATGTTTGAGTGTCTTTTCAACAATTTAACATGTTTGCCATCACAATTAGTCATAACCTCCCTCAGACACTTGAATTAATTTAAATAATAATGCATTTTCATCCCATTGGTAAGAAAATTGACCAATTTCATCCCCAATGGGGTAAGAAAAAGGAATAATTTGAGACATTCCCTGAAAATGAGCCTTCGTTAGTAAATATGTATTAACATCTTAAATGTAGCTTGTTTTAAGGCAGTCGTGGCCTAATGGATAGAGAGTTGGACTTGTAACCCGAAGGTTGTCTCAGGTCCGGCAGGGATTGTAGGTGGGGAGAGTGAATATCCAGCACTCTCTCCACCCTCAATACCACGACTGAGGTGAGACCCTTGAGCAAGGCACCGAACCCCCAACTGCTCCCCGGGCGCCGCAGCATTGGCTGCCATCTGCTCCGGGTGTATGTTCACTACTGTGTGCATGCACTTGGATGGGTTAAATGCAGAGCACAAATTCCGAGTATGGGTCACCATACTTGGCCACACACCACTTCCCTTTTCCCTTTTTAAGGATGTTAAGATACACTACTTTTCAAAAGTTTGGGGTCTTTAAGTTTTTTTTGGCTCATCAACACTCTAAAAAAAATGGTGCTATATAGCACTAAAAGTGGTTCTTGGCTCATAATCACAGGGGAACCACTTTTGGTGCTATATAGTACCATGGGTGCTATACAGCAACTTTGTCAAATGGTGCAATGTAGAACCATTGCATTGTATTTCTTCAACAAAAATGGTGCTAAACATCACCAACAGTGGTTCTTTGGCTCGTAAATAACCTTTAAAGGGGCTTAACAGGTTCTTTGTAAGGCAGTGGTGCGATATAGCACCTTAATCACCTCAAAGAACCACTGAAGAACCGCTGAAGAACCATACAGGAGCTTAACAGGTTCTGTATATGGTAGCGGTGCTATATAGCCCCTCAGTCATGCCAAAGAACCGGTGAAGAACCGCTGAAGAACCACTGAAGCACCAAGATTTGGTGCTATACAGCACCAAAAGTGGTTCCTCTATGATTACGAGCCAAAGAACCACTTTTAGTGCTATATAACACCATTTTTTTTTTAGAGTGAAGGCTTCATTTATTTGATCAAAAATACAGTAAAAACAGTAATACTGTAAAACATTACTACAATTTAAATTTTCTATTTTAGCATATTTTAAAATGTTATTTATTCCTAAGATGGCAAAACTGAATTTTCAACAGCCATTACTTTAGTCTTCAGAGTCACATGATCCTTCAGAAATCATTCTAAAATGCAAATTTACTGCTCTAAAAACTTATTAATGTTGAAAACAGTACTGCTTGATTTTTTTTTTAAAATCACGATAGCTTTTTTTCAGAATAGAAAGTTCAAAAGAACAGCATTTGTCTAAAATAGAAATCTTTTGCAACAATATAAATGTCTTTATTGTCACTTTTGATCAATTTAATGCATCCTTGCTGAACAAAAGTATTAATTTCTTGTATTAATTTCTTGCAAAATAAAAAAAATAAAATAATAATTAAATAAAAATTCTACTGACCTTAAATGTTTGAATTATAGTGTATATGAACTTATCTTTAATTTATCTTGTTTCAAGGATGTTCAGATATTTATACAGGAAACAGGATTTAACTTGATTTATTGCAGCATGAACATTACCTAATCCAGGGTCAAAAAGTGACCTTAATGCAGGGTTAAAAACAGAGTGAAAATCGTGTGTATGCACAAATATCAGCTGAATTTTAATGAAGTGAGGGTTCATATGAGTTTCTCACCAGACTGAGCTGTTGGCGAGCTCTTTCAGACTGTTGGGGTTGCGGATCAGTTTGTCAAGAGTGTTGACGATCTGCCCGAATTTGGGCCGTTCGCTTCTGCTCTTCTCCCAGCAGTCCAGCATCAGCTGGTGGAGGACAACAGGGCAGTCCATCGGAGCGGGCAGCCTGTAACCCTCATCTATAGCTTTAATCACCTGGAAGACAAAGACATGCATTAAAATACTGTACGATATAATGTGCATGTGCAAATGTATATTTGGACATATTTCTATTTGATTTTCCCATAAAGCTACTTTAGTAGCTGTAACCTTATTAAGGTTACTTTCTTTTCAATGTCGTTGCTAATTTTGTTATTGCAGCTAAAAAATGCATTAATATAGGATCTCCAAACAGTTTTCTGAATCTTTCTGTCCTTTTGTTAGATTTTTTTATCCTTTGAAGACAGTATTAACAGTTAACATCAAGCCCCTGGTATTCTATTATGGTGAAAACTATGGTTACCATGCACGTAACATCACTTTTACATTTCCATAACATACCAGACTATAACTCAACTCAATGGTTTAAACATCTTCTATATGGCTATAATTCATTGCTATGGTTAAAACAGCTCCTGTTCTCTGCCACTTCCTGTTCTTAAATCAAAGGAACTATTTCTTTTAGACAGGAAACATTCTAACATTCATTTCTTTGTTTCAAAATGAGCACTGAAGATCTAAATCATTATCTGCGGTGCCCTGAAGGTCTTCAAGATTTCTTTGACATTTCCTCTGATGGCAATAAAAGGAGAAGTCAAAAAGCGTTAGCATAATACAGCAGTGAGGGATGAAGTGTGTTTAACTGGCTTGTATTAAAGGCAGGAGCAGCTGGACAGTTCTCGTTTATGAGGCTCCTAAAAACCATTGTCATTTGAGCGGCTGCTATACAGACATCACCGCAGGAAGATGTTACTCTCTGAACGTTTGCAAGGACACACTGCTCAGAGCCTCTGCCCCCCCGAGAGGCTTCAGTGGAAATGATATTAGCAGAGATATTAGATATTAGTAGAGCAGATTTCAATTTAAACAATACACATGAGAACACGTGTGTTTCCAGTTTCTCAAGGACACTTACGTCTTGATTAGACATCTCCCAATAAGGCCGCTCTCCATATGAGATCACCTCCCACATGACGATGCCGTAACTCCAAATGTCACTTGCTGAGGTGAACTTCCTGTATGCTATAGCCTCAGGGGCCGTCCATCTAATGGGAATCTTTCCACCCTAAATAAGACAAAAACAAGAGGGTTTTTTTTTACCACTTCAAGCACTTTTTTTTTTTTTTTTTGACTGATTTTTTGTTGTTGTTACAGCATATAAAGGCCACTAAAAAGTAGATTTTATTGTTTTACCCTTATCCCAAACCCAGATTTCCAATCTTAAAATAAAATTTAAAAAAAATAAAAAAATCCCCCAAAAAAGAATTATTAGCAGTTAAAACTATGATCATCTAAATAAATAAAATGAAACCATTCTATTATTTGTTGTGTGGGAAAAAAAAAAAAAAAAAAAAAAATCTAGCACTTTCAATAGTCATCCCACACTTTTGTGGCATCATTTCCAACAAGTTTTCTCAAAAATTAGTGTACTTGATAACCAAAGAGATAATGCAGTCAGTAAAGAGCCTGAGATGAAACATGAAAACAAAGAAAATGTTTAATTGTGCATCATTTTCATTCAAGCTGCCAAATTATGTAGAAAGTACATACACATTATTTAAAAGTTTGGGGTCAGTAACATACCTTTTTTTTGGAATAAATTAATATTTTAATTCAGCAAGGATACACGAAATGAATCAAAATGTATTTTTTGTCAAAAACATTTTAATAAACTTATCAACCTCAAACTTTTGAATGGTTGTCTGTGGTTTAATTGTCTGAAAATGTTAAAATTTCCATCGTCATTTCCATCACAAAATACTATTAAACACAAATATATATTTCCATTTCCATGTAATTTCCACTGTTGGACATTGTTAGACTAATAAAACTGATGGGAGTGTGAAAAGCGTGTTTCAATAGAGTTTATCTTCTAAAACTTAAAGAAACACTCATAAACAAACAGCAGAATAGAGACAATATTTGTGTTTTCGTATTCCAGCACTATGGCGTGGTCTGTATTTTCCTAAATGTCTTTTTAAATAGCTGCACTGGTTTGTAGTTAATCTCTACAGTCAAAGTCAAACAAAAGACAAACCGGCTGTACTCTGTATAGACATACGTGACGAGAGTGCCAAAGAACGGCAGCGGGGCCCATGGGGTAAAATCATTTAAAGAGAATTTCAAAAAGCAATCTTTACAATTTTTTAATTATATAAAGTCACGGCACATAAACGGCTGCCTCGCGTGGCCTGGAGGGTTTTGTCTCTTCATGATTTCAGCACTTGAAGCAACGGGGCACGGGGCACTGAATGTCAGAGCCACTTAAATTTTAAGAGTTCCTCTCTGTGCGAAACACATTTTTCCTCAGATGCGCACACATGGACATCAAAAAGCAATCTGCGGGGGTCTGTTTGGGGTTGTATGAGCACTTTTCTCCCCTGTTTGCATGTGACAACAGATTCGCCTGCTGAGTTTATGCTTTGTCCACCCGAGTGGACACCGACGGCTACACACACACACACACATATGCCTCTTTCTTGCCCTTGGCCTTCATACGCATCCACAGGGTGCTCACCAATTACCGAGCTGAGAAGGAGAGAGAGGAACGAGTGTTTAGGGTGTTTGGAGGCGGTTGTCCTGTCAGAAACGGATGTAATTAATACATGCTGGGTTGACAGAGAAACTGACCCCTGAGAAAGCCAGCTCGCTTCTCAAACATCCCTCCTCTGTCTCTTTCTTTCGGTGTCTTGGTGAAGTTCTTTCACACAATCAAACACTTTCAAAAGACATGAGAGACATTTTCAAGGAGATCAGAGTCATTTCAATCATTATTTCTCAACTGAGGACTCATGGAATGAGTCAGATTTACTGTATTAAGCAAAGACAATGATGAAAGCTAGCTCTGAAAAACCATTAAATAAACAACTGAAGTGGGACTCAAATTTATACTGCAAACAAGATGTTACAAAACAAAAAAAACAGCATTCATTTTTAATCCGTTTAGCTCATCCATCATTCCCTGTTTCTGTAAAATTGATGATGACTCACTCTAGGATCTAATAAAACCTTGAGGGGGGAAAGGTGCTTTACCCGTGTGGTGTATGCAGCTTCAGGGTCGTCCTCCAGCACTCTGGACAGGCCGAAGTCGGACACTTTGCACACCAGGTTGCTGTTCACCAGGATGTTGCGTGCCGCCAGGTCACGGTGGATGTAGCTCATGTCAGACAGATACTTCATTCCTGAAGCGATTCCACGCATCATCCCCACCAGCTGAATGACCGTGAACTGCCCATCGTGTTTCTGCAAGAGAAAGAGAAGGCATCTGTTATTTTTTATAGATTTAACAGGTGGTGTACACTGTTAAAAACAAAGGTTTGAATATCTTAAAAATGTTATCTTGTGGCAGCAGGATGTAAAACTGGTTATAACTGGAACCTTTATTTTGTTTTTATTGGCTAATTTAATATGCAGAGGCAACTTATGTAATATATAATATCAGATATCATGAACTAGCAATATAGAACATTTTGGTTACACTTTATTTTAAGGCGTTCTTGTACAATTATAAATTTAAGTACTGAGTAATATTAATTAACTACATGTAGTTACTATGTGGTTAGGGTTAGGATTAAGGTTACTTGCATGTATGCATAATTTATTGCTATTATAATAGTACATGTAACGTGTAACAATTAGTGTTGCCAACATTTTTATTGTTTTTTTTTAAGCATTTTTAATGTTAAATTGTGTGTGAGTGCGTGTGTGTATACATATATTAGTGCTGAATGAGTGATCAAACGATTAATCGTGATTAATCACATCCAAAATAAAAGTTTTTGTTTATGTAATATGTGTGTGTGTACTGTGTATATTTATTATGTATATATAAATACACACACACACAGCATATATTTTGAAAATATTTAAATGTATTTACTTGTATATATTTATATTTATATAACATATATAAATATATTTAATATGCAAATATAACATATTTTTCTTAAATATATACATGCATGCGTGTGTATTTATATACACATAATAAATATACACAGTACTCACACATATATTATGTAAACAAAAACTTATTTTGGATGCGATTAGTCGCGATTAATCATTTGACAGCACATATATATATATATATATATTCAGTAATAATAAAAATAATAATGATTAAATCATGTTTTAATATAGTCAATTCGCTATACATTGCTGTTGAGATTTTTACATTGCATTATTCAGAAAATAATTTCTATTAAATTATTACATATATATATCATTAGTATTATATAAATGTTGTTGGTAGGTGACACTTGCTCGGTAATATTTGAAGGCTTTTTTTCTGTTAACATTTTTTAATTACATTATTCAGACTTTCATGCATTTTTCAAATACTCCATTTTCACAGTTCCAATGGTTTTGCCCTGAGTTCTGATTCATTATGCAAAAGACTCTGACCTCTGGTTTTACAGCTCTGTCTGCCATAATTGCTATAATGTTTACAGGCCTTTATTAATGTAAAACCATCTGGATTTGGTGCTTCTGTTAACTAAACAAAAGAGCCCGGACATCCATTTTGCCTCAAAAACAATCTTCGCAATGAGTAATTAGCCCAATGTCTTAATCTCCATATCTGGGCAGTACACTAATCTTGTTAAAACCCCACTTTTGTCCCTCCGAGCAATATCAATCTGAAACACTCGCTCGTATAGTATTTCATGCATCATAATGTGGGTAAGTTAATTACGCTGTGTTTTGTGAAATGTGGCAGCTGATTGATCGTCTGGGCTGATCAACTGGTTGTTATCAATCTAGTGTCAGAAGCCACACTACTTACAGGAAGAGCAAAGAGAGACAGAAATAGAGACAGAGAGAAATCATTTGTTTTTGTACTAGTAAGTGATGCTTAACTGATCTGTCCTCTAATTAAACACATGTAGCTGGGTGGCCGAACTATGAGCTATTAGCCATAAAACTGACCCCATAATTATATTAGCTTTTTATGTGAGCTAAGGGGGTATTTATGGGATTCATTATGTACGCTGCAGAAAGATCGAAAGTCTCAGACAGGCCCTTTTTTTAGGGGTGGGAGGTGTTAGATTTCATTTTCATTTTCTCAAAGTGTAGGCAATTAAAAAGAGTCCTGACTTAAAGGAAAACGTATCTGTGCTGCGTGTAATAAAACTTCGTGGCCCGATCCATTGGGTGACAAAGGCGCTAATAAATTAGCGAGGACTGCGGAGGAGATGTTATGGCATCTTGGTGGAGCGAGCACACCCTTATAAATCTACCGCGTTCATTTACTCACTTCCTGTCTCTATGTGAGACACATTTGCAACATGTTCACTCGATTACATGCTCAAATGTTATTTCTGTTTACTAAAACAAAGGCGAAAACTCCTTTTTTGCAAGCAGAAATAATATAATCCTAAAAATTAATGCAAATAAAAAAAATGAAATATAAATAAAACTTTCTCCGAAAAATAAAGTACAATATAACAACAAAAATAAATAGTAGGCACACTATAGATGCCGATATAGTTTGTGATGCAGATTAAGTCAACATTTACTATATGAATGTTTCAGGAATATTTCATGAAACAAAAACTGTACTGAAACTAAACTGAATTTTCAGTATTGCAAATGTGCAAAAGTCAGACTATTATAACCTTGGCACTTTTGCTGTACAACAGACAGGATGCGAGAGCCCTAATGGACAGTGAGCAACTGAATCCACACAGCTTCCACCAGGCATCCATTCCATGCTTAATTTCCCTCCAGTAATAGACTTTCAGGGAGGTATCCGTGGCTTATACCCTTGAGCGATGCTCGTTTATTGGCTGTAGGTAATTAAATGTAAGGCAGCATCTTAAATGGCATGCGAACATCGGTGTGGACTTGTGCCGTGGGCGTTTTGCCTTCCTCACCTTCAGGAAAGTATCCAACGATCCATTCTCCATGTACTCTGTAATAATCATCACGGGCTTGCCTGTAGACACAAAGAGAGAAAAAAAAGACAAAAACACAAGATTTACCATCAGCCTAGATGGAAGGAAAAAAACATAAAATGTCGTAACAGATTGATGATTCTACACAAATCCACAAAGAAATAAATCATGGTAATGGTGTCATTAATCCTTTATAGCTGAGATGCTGAAACACAGGAATAAAGGAGAGAAAAGAGAAGGCTAAAGCCTGGCCACACTCTCAGCCTCTCTCCCGGGTAGCCCCATTATTCAGCATGACAGACCTTCATCAGAGCCTTCCACCATCAAAGACAGCAGTTAATTAACCCCGGCTAATCCACTGAGAACCAATTAGAGAGCTTTGTTGCCATGATGGGCGGGCAGGACAGTCTGTGAGAGCCGATGGGAGGGCACAGCACCTGTTGTGATGGATGGCAGGTAGCGAGAGGAAGATCTCCTGTAATCTCGACACTTTAACGTGTAACAGTGCGCTTAGTTTGTCTTACAAAGGACTCCAGAACCCAAATTGAGAAAACAAAGTATTAGTCACCTGAGCTCACCACGTCTGGCCTCTCACTACAACCATGAAGTCAAGTATCAATCTACTGATTAACCTGAGAAACTCACGCAAGTAAACATTAGCAGCATAGTTTTCTTCATGTGTAAGGCCATTAACTTCCAACAACTACAAAACGTAAAGCATTATAAGTGCATTTCTGACAGAAAGGGTCCATAATGTAGGTCAGAAAATTATGCTGCCTTCAAAGATGTCTCATTTTAGTCAAATGCTAAAATAGCATCTGCTATATCCTTCGCAAAAAAAAAAATGCAATGCCAGTTAGCCAACTAGTCCAAAAGAAGAAGAAGAGAAAAAAAGTGGCCGTGGACATACATTTCATTAGTTTTGTCATGGTTTCACTCAATATTTGTGATTGATATCTGTTGTTGGTGCATGCTAGCTTAGCAATATGCTAATGCCAAACAGTATAGAGTGCAACAGTCATGTTTTGGAAGCAAAAATCCCATTCATTTTCTCGATTGGTGAACAGATTTTTATCAATAACCTATGAAACTTTAAAAACAGGCCTACTGTGAGCTACAAGGTTGATAATTGATGGTTTACGCTTTTGTTGAAGCCACCAGTCCACATTATTTCAACATATTTTTTAAATTGTGTTCAACAACAAAATTCCACTTGAAAAACTACAATACCCATGAGTCTGCATGATTCTCCCTACACTCTCAAACTACTTGTACATTTGTAATTATATGCGTATTTTGCAATAAACATGAAAAGTTGTCTCTATATATCCAATCAACATTTTTAAATCAACAGTTTTGTATTTGTCTATAATTTTTCATTAGATTAAGACCTTAGCAATGTTTCATGGGATTATAGTTCTTTTCCTCATTAAAGTCAATAAGTACACTGTATCATTGTCTTTTTGTCTGATTTTCAAATGTTATGCTTCAAATCATCAAGAGTCAAGTGAGTGTCCCACCTGCACTGTTTTTTTTTTAACCAACCAATCAGATGAATCTGTGGGTGGGATAAGCATATTTACATATAGACTAGCATATTCAGTGTTTATACTAGCAAGTGTAAAGATGTGTCTTCTGCTCAATTCCATTATTTGAAGGCATTGTGCAAGAATGGTCACTTAAAAGTTAGCTCCTTATGTAGATAATAGGCAACAATGCAGCACACTAGGTTTTGAAAGAGAATTTTAGTCTCACAACCACACTCACACTAATAGGTAAGTTATACTACTGTTGCCACCAATCTACCGCAAAGCATCATCTGCAAGCCGATATCTGAAATATAGCGACAGAGTGAAATAAACAGAAAAACGTTCCAGTGCCTTGTTGAGTCTCGGTTAACAAGCTCTGTCATATCCCTCTCAATCCTCTGACCTAAATACATCACTCACAGGTCACCGAGAGTTCAACAATTTAGCGACCCTTGCTTCATTTGACAGAACGCCTAAGTGCAGATTTGATGGAACGAATCCAAACGTGACCGCTGGGGTAAAATGTCAAATGTGCCTGTTGATTACTTGGGGCGTATGATTCCGGTGGTGTACACCATGTTTGCCCTTGTTAAAGGGGCATATCAGTGTGTGTATGAACCTACGCCAAGCATAAGTAGGTCTCCAGAGCGGAGGCTTATAGGTTCATGTACAGACACTGAATGCTAAGTGGGCTTGCAGTGTGTCAGATAGCAGGAAACAGGCCACCATGTTAGCACCCAGAGAGAGGTAGTGTTTATTCACTTTTAAGCCACTAAACTGCCCTTTACAAATATTAGTCTGTGGAGGACCTGCATTTTTGGAACAACATTTTAAGGTTTATATGTATATTAGTGCTGTCAAAATTAGTGCATTAACGCAGGCGATTAATTTTTCCAGTTTAACAGCGTTAAAAATATTGAACGCAATTAACGCAGAGGCGGAGGTTGGCCACCTCACTCATAACTGCTGCTTCTGTCTCTTTTTTTCTTGACAAGAATTGTATTTATTTAGACGCAGAACATCTTTACAACTACATCAAACAGGATACTTTTCAGACGCACATTCCACTTCGTCTCAGTGCCAGGTGAAATAAGCCAGTCAAATAAGCGCGGAAACGGTACAGGTGACGAGCTTCAGTATAACAACAGTGAACTGCGATCAGATGAGATGTTGTCAGGCCATATGTTAAAAATGAAAAAGGAATTTTCCTGTCCTGTCAGCCTTTATACAGTGGTATTGTATTGGTGATACTCGCCTTCAGTCATAAAAAAAGCCATTAAACAAATATTAAAAATATACTGTCTTTATGTTGTTTCTACATTAATTTAAGGATTGAATGTGAAACTATTGCAATATAAAAGTATATTTAAAACCTTAATGTTAGGTGGGATTAATCACAATTAATCGCAATTAATTTAAGAAAATTGACAGCACTAATGTATATATATATATATATATATATATAAACAGCTGAGTTTATTGACTATTGACCCTTTGCTTAATAAACTCAGATTCAGCAATTTTTAGGTGAAATGACATGCAAAACAGTGTAATTTTAGTGCTATTTTATATACTATTCTAGTATTTATTAACACTTTGAAAATGTTTTAATATTTGTTTTCAAAAATACTTTTAATTTTTTGTAATTTTGTTATGTGGTTTTGTCATTTTATTTGTTATTTTTACTGAAATATTTCTATACAGCTTTCATTTTTTTGTTTTTTTTATTTATTATTTAGTATTTTTAGTATTTCAGCTTAAACAGTTGATTCAGTCAGCATTTGATAGAATGAATCAAAATGTGTTATTTGACAGAATTTCTAATTTTCATTTAAGTTTGAAAGTTCATTTTCATTTTTAAGTTTATTTTTTCATCTAATATTTTATTTTATTTTATTTTGTTTTGTTTTATTTTATTTTTACCAAAACATTTTAGTTTCAGTTAACAATAACAACATTGATACAATATGGTATAGTGGTACACAAGGATGTAAACAATGCATAAATTGCCATTTTTTTCCTAAAAATTCTTTGGTTACTACTCAGAATGTGTGTCAGTGTTTCGGTGTTTATTAGTGCTCAGTTGTGGGCTGTTGTCCCTGTCTCTCTCACAGACATGTAAACACCAGCCATGTCAGTGCTGATAAATGACTTACATTCTAGACACCTCCACTCTGGAATACTGAGATATGTGCTCGAGTCATGGGACTTGAGATCTATGTGTGTATATAAATATATATATGTGTCTCTATGAGTTTGTGAAAAACAGGTTTGATCACCCCCCTCCGAGCATCACCACAGCAACAGACTGGTTATACATCACCTAAAATTAAATCACTATCTTACTAAGATAAATGCCTTCCACGACACCCCCAAACCTAAACCCCCATGACTCATCTGAAAAAAAGAGGGGGAAAAATGCAATTCCTTTTACTTTTCGGAGGCAGACTAATGTAGCTGTCAGCCGCTGAAAGAGAAAGAGGGGGAATGGACCGCAGCGCACTGTGTTCTGGGAATGGAACGGCAATGGGTGGCCATCTGATGTCACTATGTGTGTGTGTGTGTGTGTGTGTGACTGCTTTATCAGAAAGTGAGTTGAAGCGGCGACTGGCATTGATCCTGAAAGAGCGGGTGGCCGAGGCAGTGGATCCGATCAGAGAAGCTTACGGCAGCCTCCCGGGGCCCTGACCTCAGAGCCGAGCCCAGAGAGAGAAAACACGAGCTGGACGCGCAGTTAAACACTGTGAGGGCAGATCTGAGGATTTAACGGCATCACATATTTTAGTACTTCAGCTTAAACATGTTTCAGTTAGTTAGTATTTTAGGATGAATCAAAATGGAATTTCTCATTTTGTTTGAGTATAAAAGTTAATTTTCATTTTTAAGTTGAATTTTTTTCATCTAATATTTCACTTGAAATAAAATAAAATAAAATAAAACAGGATTTAACAGGATCACATATATGCTTTAATGTGGGTGTCCTCCAGAACTGAACTGGTTTCAAAAGCTGGAATTTAGAAAGAAAACTGATTTCATACTAAACGCTTGATTAAACTTTGTCTTAAATCTCATAATAAAAAAAAAAGCTCTGGTAAATCTTTTTGAAAGGCCATCTAATGTTGATTTTATGCATGGGTTTAAGTGTTCAAACAACTAAACAACTGTCAGCCATGATTACAGCAGGCGTTTAACTAATAAAAACTCCTTTTTATGAGCTCTTCAGAAAACAGCTCAGAAAGATTCGCTCTTGACATTAATCTCTGGCAACCTTGAGGGGATTTTTTAAAATTTCCCCTCTAATTCATGTGTTATCGAGTGATCATCTGGACATCTGACATGGCGATTTTTCCTGATGAGATACAAAAAGGTTACGGCACAACCACAAGCAGCTCCATCCGGTGCAGACGGTGTGTTCACTATCTCAAAAGTGCACAATGGAGCTCATTGAGGGCTTCCTGCATTAGCATCACATGTCTTCTAAACAGAGTGCAGGCATATCTCTGTGATTTCACCCTCAAGACCTGGTTTCTCTTTTTGCCTTGTTTCTACGAAGAGACGAATATGTTTAACCCTTCATGAGCCCTGCATGGCATAATAGCAGTGGTCTACAATGAGCTCTGTGTGTGCGGGAGTGAATTAGCAGTTAATTTCATTGGTGGCTTACTAAGTGTGGCCTCAGGTACAGAGCTTCAACAGAGGGATAGGTTATAGATTTACATACTGTGAAGATCAAGAAACCCTGAGGGTGACACTAAATATGGCTCAGGCAGGCAGGTTAAAAATCATTCTTCAGAAGACAGTGCAACTGTCTGGCACAACGTTCTGTTAATATGAAGGAATTGTTTTCCCTGTATTTTAGATTACACATTAAATTGCGCTGTGTTTTAGGTTTCAAGGAAACGTCTGTAAACTTCTCTATTGACTTTTTTAACAGTGATATATCATATTTTTTAATTCACTCCAGAAATAAGCTTGGATGCATTAAATTCATCAACAGTACAGTAAAGACTTTTACATTGTTACAAAAAAAAAAAAAGATGTTTCAAATAAATGCTGTCTTTCTATGAACTTTCTATTCATCAAAGAAAAATGTGATATTTAAGTCTGGAATAATGGCAGCTGAAATTTTGTTTTTTTGCCATTACATGAATAAACATTTTTAATATTAAAATAGAAATTAATTACTTTAAATTGTAATAATATTTCATAATATCACTGTTTTTACTGTATTTTTGATAAAATAAATGCAGCCTTGGTGAGCACTTCTTTCAAATACAATAAAAAATCTTGCCCACCTAAATAAATATATAAAAATACACAAACAAATAGAAATAAATTAGTGCTGTCAAAAAATTAATCGCGATTAATCGCATCCCAAATAAAAGTTTTTGTTTACATAATATATGTGTGTATACTGTGTATATTTATTATGTATATATAAATACAAACACATGCATGTATATATTTAAGAAAAACATGTTATATTTATATATTAAATATATTTTTATATAATATAAATTATATGAATATAAATATAAACTTTTAAATACATGTAAATATTTTCAAAATATATACTGTATGTGTGTGTCTTTATATATACAAAATAAATATATACAGAAGACACACATATATTGTGTAAACAAAAACTTTTATTTTGGATGCGATTAATTGCGATTAATCGTTTGACAGCCCTAAAATAAATATAAAATACAACTCTGATCCTTTGCTACCTTCAAGAAACATCTAAAAACACAACTCTGTGAGCAGCAAAAATTATAAATCGTTTGTTGTTGTGCTGTTTTTGCTTTGGATAAAAGTGTCTTATAAATGCATGAATGTAAAATGTAAATGCGACTATAAAAGTACAGAAATAAAGATTAAGCTGTCATTGTCTCTGGTGAAAATAACAGCATGGATCCAGGTCTGCTTGTGTTGTAATATCTAGGACAGAGACTTAAAAACCATATCCACTTAAATAAAGCAGTCACAGCACGCTGCTGTCAGAGGCATTTTGCACAGAATCTCTTGAACTCTATACATACTTACCGGGGAAAATCGCTGGATAAATCTATTCCCAGCGGAGACCCTCTGACCTACATGTTTGTATCGCACGTTCAGGAAAAAAATGAATACCTGCAACAAACTCAAGTAATCAATATCACACAACACCTCATCTGTGTAATGCAACACCCCTGTGATTTACTTCTAACTGGTATTGTAGGATAATCATTAAATGAAACAGACCTTTGTTGGAGGTGATTTGACATTTAGAGAGCATGTACGTTATAAAAAATGCTTTGAGACATCAGATACGAGGCAGACTGTGTAATTGCGTATGAGGCACACCAGCTTGAGTGTGTGTGTGTATAAACATATGTTTGTGGGTAAAGCGGCACACCAGAGGCTTTACATTTGGCCTGTAGACGTCCCATCAGGACCCCAGCAGTGACACCCCTTAACAAGCTCAAATCAGGCAAGCAGATTGGTCCATTCTCAATGCTGGCGAGAGCTACAGTAGAAACCCTATTGCAAATAGAGTATTGATTTTTCACCCCGCATTAAAGCGGTTTATTTCGGCAACGTGGTAACAGCAGAACTCATATCTCCATATATTCAGCTTTGATATACAATGAACTAACTTGTAGGATTAAAGAGATATTGACCAGGTTGATGCCCTGATGGTCCACTTTGGGCACGATTATGAACATAAGAACAAAAGGAGCTGTTCTTCAACTTTACAATCTTATAGATTTTCCAAATGGCATTTTAACTAAATGACACACAGTGTACTTAGCACTGAGTTTCTTTCCAAGTCCTCACTGTTCCCTACGTCGCAACCCTAAATCTAGCACAAGAGTCTCCGCAAGACTTTAAACTTTCATTGTCCCCTAAACAAAGGAGCGGCGGTTTTAATGAATGCTTTCTGGAAATAGCAGCCACTTCGTTAAGAGGAAAATCCTTTGCGGTGGAAAGAGCACGATGAGAGGAGATGATAGCCTCCTCCAAATTGAATGCTTCCAGATTAGGCGATTGTTGGCACATAAAGGAGGAAATGAGAGATACGGAGAGATCAGAACCTTTCTGACAAATGACGAGATAGCAATTAAAAGGGCTATTTCCAAAGCTTTCTTTTAGTCGCACCAGACCCACCATCTACATAACAATAGAAGCAATCACAGTGAGAGGGAGGGTTTGGAACATTATTCTGATAAAGCACTGTTGATTGGAGCTCTGTTTTTTGGATTTGTTGATCGCTGAGGCCACACGCATAAAGAAAAACACAATAACAACTACATTTACAAAGGCTTCTTTGTGAACATCACTAAAATTAGCCCTGAAGGATAACATTTGGAAGTCAGATTCATTCTGTTTATTCAAAGAACCAGTTAAAACTTGATTTACCAACTCAACTGAGTCATTATTCAAAAGTGTTTCCAGCAGCATTTTAAATTTCATTTGATGTTGATTTGTAGTGTATGAAATGCGACGGTTTATCACTGTTCATCACAAATGGATTTCTGTGATTTTTCCATTACTTTTGCAGTTGTTTGAGATTACTGGATATTGTAATAATGTTTTAAAATGAGTTTATAGAGACTGCATGCACAAAAAGCAATGAACGCCAATGAAATATATTAAAAGTCAATTCATGCCTGCAAATTCACTGATATTTCCAAGTCTTCCATAGACACTGGAAGCCTGTTGTGTTAAATACAAATCAGTTTGAGAATCTGTTCAAAAAGAATGACTGTTTATGAATTAAACACTTTTAGCTCATCAAAGACACATTAAAATCTTCAAGGATTTTAAGTATCCCAAAGGTTGTTTTTCGGTGCTACAGTGAGTGGCAATCATAATGGAAGGAACTGAATGCTGGGAGCTGTTAGAAATGGATGTTTTGAATAACTGTTTGGAGTGAAAGGTTAGAGAGCTGTCCCTGCTGTTCCCTTGCCCTCTCCTCGGCCCTGCAGCCACTGACCTGCTCAGCAGTGATCTGTGAAATTGCCTCTCTCCGCTGTCATACGTGCGACTATTCACAACCCCCAAGGCCAGAATACATGCAGCCATATGGACAGTGACATGACTATCACTTTACCCTTTCAGAATCTCTAAGATGTTTAGTACATAAGAGAAATAAAATCTTAAACATAACAATGTTTTTTTTTAATATAATAAAAAATAATAATAATAAATTATATGAGTTAAAATTAAGATAACTGAGTATATTCCACAAGACAAAATTTAAATAACAAATTATAATCACAAAAATAATACCTGACACAAATTGAGTAAATTCAGTTTATGTAAAAATCTGTGAAGCAATTTCATTAGAGAAGTTCGAAATATATATATAACTTTTTTTAATGACAAACATCTTGCAGATTCTTCAATTAGTAAACATATATGAGCAGAACAGTGTTATTTTAACAATGAGATACTATTATAGTTTTTATTCAAATTTTGAACGTAGTATTTATTTATTTTTATAGTTCGGTTTAGAAATTTTGTTGTGCTTTTTAAATTTTTTTTCTCTATATGTATATATAGTTTTTATTATTTTTTTTATTGTATTAGTTTTAGTTTTGACATCACATTACATTACATTAGTACATCAAATTAAACTAAATGAAAATTAGAAATGCTGCCTTGGGATCTAGCTAAAATAAAAACTATTATAGAATAAATATAAAATATATTTTTTTCTTAACATTTATTTTATTTCAAGTAATGCATATTATTATTATTATTATTATTATTATTATTATTATTATTGTTGTTTTAATTTTAGTTTCAGCTTTAGCTAACTAAAACTGCCCAGGAGCAGAATTGAACATTTATAACCCCTTATGTTTTTTTTTTTCCTAAGAATGTCAAATATTTCCTCTCTACATCTTCCCCTAAACTCTCTTTTACCCTGCCAAAAGCAGGCTTATTTTAGATTCCAACAGAGGACTGGTTTATTCCACGAAGCCAGAGGTCAGAGTGCAGCCCGATGTTGAATGCATTACTCTCACTTAAACCGCTACTTTGCTCTTCCAAAGAGTCTGCATGCTCCAAGAGATACTGAACTGAGCTTTAACCCTGAGCCCCTGATATTTGCTCAGAACATAAATACACCACTTATAACTGGAGGACAGGCAATTAGGCAGCGTCTGCCTTTTCAAAATGAAAAGCAAACTCGATTTACGCAGAAAATAGTTCTGTAAACTGCACAAACCAATGCTAACAAAAGGTCAAAATTAGCATTGCGCATTAGAGAGAACAGAGCGAAAAATGAATAAGAAATGTCGAGACGTCGCTGTTCATATGTGCGCTGCTGAATATTTATGACACTTAAAACACATCCAATTAACTATTTCGATTATTAATATTCATGCAGTCATAAATATGCATACTTTCATTGTTGTGCTCTATAGGTAGTGCGGAGCTGCAGACGTATGTTCAGTCATAATGACGCTCGAAAGAAAGGTTTTTTGTTTGGCTACGGGTGAAAGCTGAAGTTCTCCGATAAGCTCTCTCCCATTACTGATGAGATAATGAGACTCTGAAAGGTTTCTAACACACATAACACTGTGTAAGTCTATCTCCGTATGCGATTAAGATCCAATTTAGACAACGCCATCAGGCCACAAACATATAAGTGCACAACGGCAGTCGAAGATTGGAGAAACAAGCGATAAAAGAAAAACAAATGTATGTCCTAAAAGTTTCGAAACATTTCATTTTGCTTTTAAGAATGTTAAAAAATCTGAACACAACATTATTTAAAGGTTAGTATAACATTTTCACTTTCATTCGCACGTTTCTAAAAACATTGACGTGTTTAAAGCGAGAATCTAGTCTTCCTCTGCCATACATCTGCTGTAGCGAGTCTTTGTCTTCCAATCCTCTTGTGTGGTCGGATCCAACTCAACAGAGCCATTCAGGTGTAACAGTCGAGCTCTGTTTCTGTCCTCCCCAAGGCTGAGCACGTCAGTGAGTACAGCACACCTCCATCTGGCTCTTAATCACAACGCCATGAAAACACTTTGTGACCGCTGTGGCGGAAAAGGGTTGTTGGTGTAGTCACAATAATCATATATTGTCACACTTGTGCTATTCAACCACACTGTATAAAAATCGTAGCAAGCTCAACTGTGCAACTGAATCCCTGCAAAATGATTTCTGAAAGCACTTCAGAGAACAGCTTATTTTTCCCTCAGTGCTTACAGTGCAGTGTATGTTTACTTACTTAAACTTTTCAATCCGCCATTTAAAAGCCATTGGGTGAAGGTGAAGACGAGAGTACATGTCAAGTCACTTACATCTTGTAACGACTCCCTCCAGTCTGATGATGTTGGGGTGATCGAATTGGCCCATGATGCTGGCCTCGCTCAGGAAGTCCCGCCTCTGCTTCTCTGAGTATCCTGCCTTCAGACTTTTGATGGCCACGTAGATTTCTCTCTTGCTGGGGAGCTTCAGACGGCCACTGCAAACCTCACCAAACTCACCTGGAAAGCGACACACGGCTATCATCAGCACATCAGACTATGGCGGATTTATGAAGGAAAACATGCGGAAATAAAATCCACTTGACTGGACACTGTGCTCAATTTAGTGTACAGAATTCCAAGTTTAGGAAAGTATGTCTTCTGAGGAAGAATATTCCTGCTATTGAGGTGTATAAAGAGAAAATACTGAGCTAACTTTCTTTTGTTAAAACGGTGAAGGTATTATCACCCTGAAGGGTTAATTTTGTGATAATGTTCAGATACATTATCCAGTTTATACTGCATAAAATCATTCATATTTCTCTCTTGTTTTCCAGTGAAAATATATGGTAGCACTTTAGTATAGGGACCAATTCTCACTATTAACTAGTTGATTATTAGCATGCCTATTATTAACATATTGGCTGTTTATTAGTACACATAATGCACATATTGTGCATGATTCTACATCCCTAATCCTACCCAATACCTAAACTTAACAACTACCTTAATAACTGTTAATAAGCAGCAAATAAAGCATTTAATGAGACAAAAGTCGTAATTAATGGATTGTTAATAGTGAGAATTGGACCTTAAAATAAAGTGTGACCAAATATATAAACATCATTTAAAATAGATATCTTTAAGATATTACAACTTATTAAGACATATTAAGACAGTAGAGAATATATTTTAATATATATTTTTATTTTACATTTAATTAATTTATTTTTTTTATCATAAACACAAAATTTAATGAGGTTTATTATTGAAAAAAGCATTTTGCCAATGGGGTAAGAAAATAATATATACAAGTACACAATTTAGGGATGTTTAGATATTTTTTTCTGAAAAACAAGACAAAAATTGTTATTGATATTTGCTGAAATGTTATTATGTGAGAAGAAAGGGACAGTGGAGTGATACAAGAAACATAAAACTAGAACAGCTTTGTAGAAAACGAATTACCATTGACAAAGCATATATATATATATATATATATATATATACACACACATACATATATATATACACAGGGCCGGTTCTTGACAGCTATAGAAGGGTGGGCTGGCAGATTTCCTGGGTGGGCATTGGGCGGGGGTTGGGGGGTTGGGGGGGGGGGGGGTTCAACTAACTTTTTTATTTATACCAAACAAGGCCATAATCATATCTAGAACATTAGGGAGACTATTGTTTTGAGGAAAATATTAAGACCAGACCACTATGGTAATGGTAAAGGAACTAAATAAATAATAAGATTTTTTGTAAAGTAATCAATCTGAACTGCAAATAATATTTTTTATTTTCAAATATGCACCCATTCAATTTTAGTTGTATTCCTAATATGTTGAAAACAGAAAAATGCTATTGTCGTCACAATAATTATGAATTACATGAATCACGTAAATGACAGCCCAACTTTCAATTCAAAACAGCGGAATTTGACCAAAACGAAAAAAAAAAAAAAGTCGAATAGTTTGCATTACTGGATATTACAGTCGACTGTTGCTATAGTAACGAACGCAACTTTCATCGCACAAGCTCTTATTTCAGTGTTGTTTAATTTCAATTTTCATTCTTACATTCAACATTAACAGCAAGTCAAAAGGGGTAAGCTTTCAACTAAACTGTATAGCCTACATGCATTTTAGACGCTTATATTATGCTCGTGCCCCGTCCATGCAATAAACGCACGTTACTGAAGGATGTATTTTTTTTTTCTTAAACATTAAAACTGCTCAGGTAATTTCAGTGGTAGGCTATGATACATATTCGTGTATTAAACTCCTCATAACTCGCAAACTCCCCGTGATAGTGCATAAATATTTCTGCCCGTTTTCGCTCGTTGTCAGCCTCTGCTTTTCTGCAACAGACTAAATGAAGCCTCCGCGTGAATTCAGCGCGCCTTGCATTCAGCTAATAAAAGAAAATGCTGCAATTTTCTGGTTATTTTATGATTGTTTGGTTAGTCTCAAGCTATAGTTTAAACTTCTCAAAATACAGTCTGCTTCAGATTAGTTTTAATCTATGCACAAAAAAAAAAAAAAGTATACGTAATCTTTATCTAATTCTGATTGGGTGGGCAAGACAGTCATTTGGGTGGCCTCAGCCCACCCCTGCCCATGCCTGGAGCCGGCCCTGTATATACATGTATATACACACACACAGTAAATATATTGTTTGGGAAAAGCTCTGTTATATGGTGGATAACATCTCAGCCAAACATGTTTAGGTTAAACGCGTGTCCTGTTCTCACACAAAGAATCTAAGAATATTTCTCCATGGCATTGTTTAATTCAGAGCTCCTAAAGCCCTAAAGAACTCTATTGCACACTATTGCAGCTAGATGAAGAGAAATAGGAAACGAGACAGAGAAATAAAGAACCAGGATAAAACACAAAAAAGTCTGAAAAATGGAGAAACAGTCACTCATGGACAGAGAAAGCATACGCTGAGGAAAATGAGATTTCAAAGCCAAGTTCTGACGCAGAGATATGCGGTATTAACAGCTCAGTATTTCAAACAACAGCTTTGTGTGTGAGGATTACAGTCGGCAGACGTTCTGTAATTAGAGCTCAAATAGAAACCTCCGTTCTTTGACATACATTAGCACACAAATGCGTTTACACCCTGAAAACGCGGTTTATATGAAAACCTCCATATTTAAGGAGCTACGCTGACATGATCTGCATAATGTATATTTGTTCATTTTATTTCCACAATTTGATCTGTAGAAGAATAAGACTCTCACCTGCACCTATAACTCTCTCTATACATATAGTAGAGGCATCGATTTCCTTGGCAAAATCCCGGACGGCTTGATTTGGGTCCTCGTAAGTGTGGGGGTGAATATACGTCCTGCTTCCTGGCAGTTTCACTGCAATAAGAAAAAAAAAAAAAGACCACACATGATTTTCACACAGGGATTTTCAGTCCAAATGAATGCCAAGACACGACTGCACCATAAACCCAAACAGCCTCCTAAAAAAGTTGGAAAAGATAAACTCTATGGTGAGGTTGAGCATGAGGGTTTTTGATTTATATTGCACTCTCACAACTGAGACTGGAAGAGAGACCTTTTACATTTATGTTACCTCTAAAAACAGCCGTTTGTTTTGACAATCCATTATGTATGAGTGTTTTGTGTGTGCTATTTTGGCCACCATACCTCTCCCATTCTGAAACTGCATTTTTTCTTCATCTGGATCTTGCTTCGCTTTAATGTAGCCACAATGTCTGCAACACATAGAAAAAAAAAAGATATAAACATCACCAATAACAATGTATATTTTTATAAACCAGCCATAAAATTGCCATTCAGGACTGTATGAGAGCGAGGAAAAGATTATGATTATTTCCATGCTGCTGAAGAGATGAAGTTCCCTTCATATATTAGACTCAGCTGTTACATCAATCACTGTTTTCCAGTCCATGTATACAGCATTAATTGAGTCTGAACATCTTTGAATGAGTATTCCACCTAAAACATGAATAAAAGTCTTGATATGAGAGTTTGAGGAAGTGTATGCCCTGATAAAAGTTAGTCTTTGCATGTGTGTGTGTGTGTGTGTGTGTGTGTGTGTGTGTGTGTGTGTGTGTGTGTGTGTGTGTGTGTGTGTGTGTGTGTGTGTGTGTGTGTGTGTGTGTGTGTGTGTGTGTGTGTGTGTGTGTGTGTGTGTGTGTGTGTTGAGCGCACTAGCACATCTGTGAGTTAGTCTCCAAGGGCACGTTGGAATGTCTAAAAATACCCACTGGTGTTCTGGGTCTCCGTGGGTACGATTCTGAAACCGTCTGCCTTCGCCTGCAGCAACATAGTGCAACACACCCAGTATAAAAGCTCCTAGAGGCTTAGCAACATTTTAAACATCACTGCAAAACAACAGCCCCCTCACAGTCATTTGTCAACTAAATGCAGCTGCAGTTTACGCATTAAAAGATCCCTGAAGCGTGTCTCATAAAGGCATTTCATTTAATGAAATTAAATAGTAGCTGTTTCACATTTCAGTTGAATAAGTTCACCCTTTCATACAATCAGTGTTTGACTTTGTGTCTGTGATGGGAGACTGAATATGAGACTAAACTCAAGCTCAAAATTCCATCGTGAACTAAAGAGGTTTATATTTAATATATATATATATATATATATATATATATATATAAAGGTGGTGTTGGGTGGTTGAGTTGTTACAGGACTGATGTAGTAAGCAAGCAAGTAGGTGCCAATAATCAAAATAATAAAATAACAATCAACATAAAGTTGAACAAACAAACAAACATAAATCAAAACAATGTGACAGTAAATAAAATAATAAAATAAACTGTCTAAGATTTGAATAAATCAAAAAGTTGAATAAATACATAAATAAATAAATAGTGCCAGAAAAAACAAAACAAACAAACAAACAAACAAACAAAGTGCCACTAATTAAAATAATAACATAAAATAAACTTCCAAAATTAAGTTGAATAAACAAACAACAAATACATAAATACAAGCTGTTAAAAATTGTAATCAAATCAAATCAAATCAAATCAAAATCAAATAAAACCATTCAACATAGCATTATTTGTAAATGTTCAGCCCTGGTGCCATGTGCCAGAGACAATATAAACATCTTTCTCTATTCAGTTAGATGTGAGCAATGCTAGCATGACTGGAAAACTGATTTTGAGATGTTATCAAGACAGATGACGAAGGAACTGTGTGCCTAGAAGCCCATTTCTTTACCTTCGCACCTTAGAGCAGGTCATGAGGATGCTTGACTGAAGATCTTCCTGAACCGAATCAGCCTCTGCAACTTCCCACATGTAACTGCCTAATCTTTCATGCTCCCTTGCAAACAGCATTACACTTTAATGAGAGAAGCTATGAGAGAATTACATTTCCCTTCTTCAGGTTCTTCTCTCCCCTGTTCCTATGCCTAAACTCCCCTCGGTAATTTGTCTCAAAGTAAGAATCACTCATGACAGCTAATCTGAAAAGAAAATGTAGAACTCTCTCATTACAATCAAGGACTAGTACATTTTAAAATAATCTTTTGATTATAATTGGTTTGGGGTGAGTTCCAAGGCGTCCGTAATAAGCGTGCTCTCGGTTCGGCACAGCGAGGGAGCGGCCGAGCTCATGATAAGAGTCGGCAGCAGGGAGACAGATGAGCTGTAGGCTTCTGGCTTTTAATTTGGCAGTAATGATGAGGAGAGGGGCCGCCCATGCCAGGGTCACAGGAGCCCAGCCATGGCGAGTTGGCAGGCTGGAGCTGTGATTGCGTGGCTGAGAAAAGTGAGAATGATTCTGTCTTTGGCAAGTGCACCTCACTCGCACACATGTGTGTGTACACTACATAGTGGAACTGATTGCCAGTGTTCATCATGTTCCATCACTTCAGTTTGATGCTGATTTTATTTGGCTGAATCAAACACAAGCTTGTCATCATGTAAACGCCACTAATTGGCTGGACGGATGGATCCCCCTGTGCGTGTGTGTGTGGAAACCTCGACTCATCTTGTCATTGATGTCAAGGAGAATGAAGAAAAATGTGGCATATAACAAGATGAATGGCTGAAGGTCATCAAAACTACAAAACAAGCCATTCATTAAAATCTTAACTTTATTGTTTTTCTCGAACGCAATCTGACAAATAGGAAAATATCAGCAAATTTAACAGCTGTTTATTATGACAGCACTCAGCTATGCTGTCAGGAAAGTGACACAAGCGCACACCAAAATACTGTGTGTGTGTGTATTGTGACAAAGATTTTGCATTAGTTTTTCTGTTTTGTTAGGGGTGAATTCAATACCATCATCCATTTATAGAGATGCTTAAAAGCACAACAATTACATTTGCAGCACTCTAACATCTCACTTTCTGAAGGTTTGTTAGTGTGTCAGATGGCATTGTTAGTCATGTTTCAGTCTTGGTTATGAAAAAAGTTAAAAGCATAATTATATGCATAGACAGAACGACAGACAGAACAATATATAGATATACCCAACTGACAAAACAATAAATAGAATGACGTAACTACAGAACAAATGATAGGACAAACGAGAGAACAAATGAACAAACAAACAAACAAACATATGTTAGATAGAACAAACAATATAAATTCATAAATTGAAAGGGAGACAATTCTTCTTGTTTGAATTTTGAACTCTAACCAAAACCATTAAGAACAATTATGGATAGATAGAACAAGCAATAGAATGAATGATAGATAGAAAGCTGTAGATGGACAGAACAAATGATAGATAGAACAAATGATAGGACGAATGAGAGAACAAATGAGCAAACAAACAAAGAAAAAACATGACAGACAGACAGTCAGACAGTCAGACAGACAGACAGACAGACAGACAGATAGACAGATAGATAGATAGATAGATAGATAGATAGATAGATAGATAGATAGATAGATAGATAGATAAACCTTTGTTAAATTTACAAATTCATAAATTGAAAGAGAGCCAATTCTTCACATTCGAATTTTGAACTCTAAACAAAACTATTAAGATCAATAATGGTTATTATTCATTATAAAATAATAATATTTGTATTGGGGCATCAAAATAATATCAAACAGAAACCTTGTAAATTGTTAAAAAACAAAACAAACAAAAAAAACATTAGTTAGTTATTTGTTAGCAACTACTTGTACAGACATCCTATTGTATGACCCACAATATGATTCTATTTGTTGTAGAAGAGTCATGTTCAAATAATAGGATTCTTCCCATAGTTTGTACAATGCAACCATTTTTACAATCAGTTTCTGCTTTGAAATGAAACGTGCGCATTCTGTGCCACATATGTCAATAACGAGCATACATTTCCATTACATAAAGTGTGTATGTGGATATTGAGGACCACAAATCTTATGAAGCTGTTCTCACCGTATGTCCATATGGCTGACAGGCCTCTCAGAAACCTAATGAGAAAAAGAGCATCTTATATTGACAAAATGTCTCTCCTTGAAGAACAAAGCAGCAAGCATCATCCTGATGAATGACTCCAATCTTCCAGTGTTTCTCCAATAAATGAGCAAGTGCTGCTTGCTTTTGTTCAGCAAGGCCTCTGCTTTTTCAGTACGGTCTGAACACCATGAGGACAAATCACTTTGTGCTGCCAAATGCACTCTCACTCTCTTTCTCCGGAACATTCTGCCTCACAGAGGAGACAGATATGAGATGTTCGGTACACCAGGGTCTGCTATTGTACTTTGCTGACAGGAGAAAAAAAGCTGTTCCCGCTCTACGTGAAGGTCTAGCACGTTTCAGCTTCATATTTCCTCGTTCTCCGAGTTGCACACTCAATTTACATATCAATTTACCTTCCCGGTCTAATATGCTGTCACATGAGCACCGTTCTTCTTCATGACGGCTTCCAGCTTTCTGTCCTGCAGACCATATATTGTGGCTTCTATAAAGAATAGTTCACCTAAAAATGCAAATTCTGTCATCATTTATTCACCTTCATGTCATTCTGTATGACGCTCTTTCTTCCATGATTTTAATTTTTAAATAATATCCTGGTCACTGCTTTGCCAAAATGCATTATAAAAGTATAATAAAAGCAGTCCATTCAAATCAGTCATCTGAAGCCATTCAATAGCTTGGTGTGATGAACAGACTGAAATTTAAGTTGTCAAAATCTTGACATCCAACATCGCTCTCGTCAACATGTTCATGGGATTTCATATCAGAAGTAAGGATATCTGATCCATCAACTAATCATTCTGAATCTAATATTTTCAATGCATTGATTGTTCACAGAACCATCTGAATGATTTTGTTTTTTCACTTATTGTTTTTTTTTTTTTTTAATTACATAATGCTATCACATAGCTTTAAAAAACGTGGAATATAATTTTTTGATTGCACCCAAACTTTTTATGAAGAAAGAAAATGTGTTTGCAACAAATAATCTTCAGTAAATAGCTAAATAATGACAGCTTTTTTGGGGGTTAACTATTTATCACTATTTGTCTATCACTTTTACTCTTATTTAGATTCAAATAGCTTTACTGGCATAGTAAAATGGATGTTTTACACTGCCAAGGCATAGTATCATTGAATACAAACTACTGTTCAAAAGTTTGGGGTTAGTTTATTTTTTTTTAAATAAATTAATACTTTTATTCAGCAAGGATGCATTGATCAAAGGTGACAATAAAATACATTTATAATATAACAAAGTATTTGTATTTCAAACCAATGATGTTCTTTTGAACTTTTTATTCATGAAAGAATCCTGAAAAATATGTATCAAGGTTTTCACAAAAATATTAAGCAGCACAAACTTTTTCAACATTGCTAATAAATGATACTTGAGCACCAAATAAGCATATTAGAAAGATTTCTGAAGGATTGTGTGACAGTGAAGACTGGAGTAATGGCTGCAGAAAATTCAGCTTTGTCATAAAAGGAATAAATTAAAAGGCAAAATAGAAAAGCAACTGTAATAATATTTCACAAAATTGCTGTATTTTTTTATCAAATAAATTCAGCCTTAGTAACTCTTAAAAAAATCTTACAGACGTAAACTTTTGAACACAAACACATGCATGTAAAAAATATTTTCAAAATGCCTTTAAATAAATGCACTAACAAAAATGCTAGCAGGAACAGAACAGCTTGTTATGTTTGCCATTTTATGAAAAAAATGGAAAGTCCTGATGTATTGTCAAGTATGGTGACCCATACTCGAAATTGGTGCTCTGCGTTTAACCCATCCAAGTGCACACACACAACAGTGAGTAGTGAACAAATGCGCGCACACACGCACACCGTGAACACACACCCGGAGCAGTGGGCAGCCATTGCACCAGCGCCCGGGGAGCAATTAGGGGTTCGGTGCCTTGCTCAAGGGCACCTCAGTCGTGGTATTGAGGGTGGAGAGAGCGCTGTACATTCACTCCC
>JAFVLL020011382.1:0-11920 GCA_021397915.2 Tor tambroides
AATATGCTCCCCTCCAGATGACGTGTATTTCAGCAGGACAATGCAAAACCACATACTGCAGCTATTACAACAGCATGGCTTCGTAGTAGAAGAGTTCAGGTGCTGAATTGGCCTGCCTGCAATCCAGATCTTTCACCTATAGAGAACATTTGGTGCATCATTAAACAAAAAATATGTAAAAGATGACCACAAACTCTTCAGCAGCTGGAAACCTATATCAGGCAAGAATGGAACCAAATTCCAACACCAAAACTCCAGAAACTCATAACCTCGATGCCCAGATGGCTTCAAACTGTTTTGAAAAGAAGAGGAGATGCTACACCATGATAAACATCCCCCTGTCCCAACTATTTTGAGACCAGTAGCAGGACTCAAATTTGAAATGAGCTCGTTTTGTGCATATAATTGTAAAATTTCTCAGTTTAAACATTTGTTATGTTATATATGCTCTATTGTGAATAAAATATTGGCTCATGTGATTTGAAAGTATTTTAGTTTTCATTTTATTAAAATTTTTAAAAAGTCCCAACATTTCCGGAATTCAGGTTGTAATATCCTAATGATTTTTTGGTATAAAGAGAAATCGATAATTTTTACCCATACAATGTATTTTTGGCTATTGCTACAAATATACCCGTGCTACTTAGGACTGGTTTCGTGGTCCAGGGTCACATATTCAACCATATTCAATTGTCACCATAGTCACCAGCCACCGGAAGTCACGGCACCTGATGTCTTGGACAATTTAACAGTGCTGACTAAAGCTAAACATAAATTAAGTATGATCGTTATTGACTAACTGGGGCCCAGGTCAGAAAGCAGACAGACTGGCTTGACCGACTGTCTCCTAGCTGCTTCACATCACAAAAGTGGGTTAAATCTCATCACACAGAGTCACCTAGATGTCATAACACAGAGTCATTGTCTGTTCTCGAACTTGTAAATAAAAAAATGTTCAATAAATAAAAAACAGATATAATACGGATAAATAAATGATAAAGCTAGGCTTCTTGAATATTAGATCATTTCTTCAAAAGCTCTTTCTGTAAACAACTTGATCACAGATTGCAAATTAGATGCACTTTGTTTGGCAGAAACCTGGCTAAAATCAGAGGATTACATTACTTATTGTTATAAGTAAGGTTTTTGTTATAAACATGAGCCTCGTCCGAATGGCAAAGGGTTTACGATGTATAGTAAGATTTTCAGTATTACTCAGAGGTCTGGCTTTAAGCACAGTTCTTGTGATATGATGGTGCTTAATATAGCATTATCTAGTATAAATGATGACTGTCATTTGAAATTTATACCAGCTAATGTGTAGAGGCCACCAGGGCACCACATAGATTTTATCAAATAATTTGCTGATTTTCTGTCTGATTTAGTAATGTCTGCAGATAGAGTCTTGGTGGTGATTATAACACCCATAATGCAGTAGGATATTGTCTCATGTAATCATTGTCAGTGACATTAAAATTCTGCAGCAGAGTGATGACATTTCAGGTTATAATCTAATCTCTTGTTTAGCCAAACCTGCAAAATCAACTCTCTGGTGTGATTATGATATAACTATCACTTCTACTAAAGATTGCTTTGTAAATAAACTTCCTGATTTGTCTTAACTCCTCTGAACACCAGACAGCTTAGAAGAACTTGATGCTGTAAAAGAAACTATTGACTCTGTCTTTTCTAGCACTTTGGACACAGTTGTTCCTTGTGCTTAAAGATAAATGAGAACAGTCTGACACTGTGGCATAACGAACACATTTGCATCCTCAAGAGAACAACCAGATAAGTGGAACAAAGCTGGAAGAAAACAAAACTAAAGGTATTTTGTTTTGTTTGGAAGGAGAATAATTATTACCACAGAAATGCCTTAAAATCTGATAGATCTGCTTACTTTTTGACACTTTTAGATGAAAACAAACATTAAGTATTTATTTGATACAGTGGCAAACTGTCAACAAGCATCAAGCATTAACAAGAAACAAAGCATAAACAGGTGCAGATGTTTCTCAACAGCACAGCTGTTACAATTGCCAGTTGGAGTGCCCATGAGCTCTACTAGAGGGCACTCCATCCCTTAACGTTAACACTCCGCCCAGACTCCATTTCCCAGGTTCCCTCTTCCCAGGAACTCATTATCAGTTGACACCTGTTTCATATCAGGAGGACTATTTAAGATGTACACACACACACACACTCACACTCACTTTGCTGAGTAGTGTATATCTATTGTTAGTCTGTAACATTTTCTAGTTTCTGTATTTCCTGCCTGTGCTTCCTTGCCTTGCCTTCATATTTTTTGATCTTGGACTATTTACCTGGTTTTTACGGTTGTTTTGCTGCCTTTTCTGACCCCTGCCTGTTTACGGATTACTCTTTTTGCCTGGATATTACTGTTTCTGATACTGGACCCTGCCTGTCTGAACATGTTTACCAATAAAGTCTGCATTTGGATCCACAATTGTGTTGTCACGCTCGACAACCTTTAACGTTACAACAACAGTAATGACTTTAGAAATTTCTTTATTTACAAGACTGATAATATCAAAAAATATATATATAACCATGAAACTGTCTGCTACAGTATTGTGGTATAGGAGAGTAAGAATTGTCTAAACCTGTTAAATCATCCAAATCAGGGATGCCCAATCTTATTCCTGGAGTTCTTGGCTACAGACCTGCAGACTTCATTTCCAGCCCTCTTCCAACATAGCTGTCTGTAATTATCAAGAGCTTAATTGGAACTTAATTAGCTGGTTGAGGTGTGTTTAATCAGGGTTGGAGCTGAAATTTGCAGGGTGGTAGATCTCTAGGAAACAGCACACCTTTGATCTAAATCAACAACATGTATTTAAGACCTTAGACCTACCAAGCTATTAAAAGAGATCTAACTAAGAGATTTCACAAAGTTGTAGAACCTCTTGTTAATATTATACATTGATCATTACTATTAGGATTTGTGCCAAAAACCTTTTAGATGAATGTTATTAAGCCTCTCTCAATTCTAAAGAATTAGTAAACAACAAATCAATTAATAATCTGCCTTTTCTATCAAAAATACTTGAAAAGTGGTATCTTCACAACTCTGTTTTTTTTTGTTTGTTTTTTTTGGAAAGAAATCTTTCCGCCGGAAAGCGCCGGAAGTGATCTCTCGCGCGTATACGTCACTCATTGTTTACACGGAGATTTCTGAAGTGTTACCTTTCACTGTGAAGATCTAAACATATTTAGACGTACAGGACATCGCAATGGAAGACGATTTTGACGTCTTACCTACAATCTCTGTTCTGTGTAAACAATGAGTGACGTATACGCGCGAGAGATCACTTCCGGCGCTTGCGCAGACTAGCCAGAGCGCGCGCGCACACGTCACACACCGGATGCGTGCGCGCACTCAGATCACTTGGACATGGTTGTGTACAAGAGGTAAAAAAACGATATAAATACTGTTCGTTTTCTCACACAAACCGCTCGTTTTGTGTCTTAGGCCATCAATGTGTAGTTACGATGGGGAATTGTTTAATTTGGACTTCTCTGTGCATGTTCTTTTTCCCTCTTATAGAGACAGTGACCTATACCTGCCATTATATGACTGACAGACTAGAACAGTTTGACCTAAAAATATCAAAATTGGATCTACTGAAGAAAAAAAGACACCTACATCTTGGATGCCCTTGGAGTAAGCTGATAGATATCAAATTTTAATTTCAAAGTGAACTATCCCTTTAATGAACATTGAAGCATGCCTTCAAACGATTCCTTCAGACAGCTGATTCATTCAAAAATGAAGCAAGTGCCCTGTCCTTATGAATGGACCACCGAATCATTGACTCAAATTATTCAAAATTCAAAAATGCAAATCATTCATTAACAAAAAAACACAGCTGTGTGCTGCTCAGACATGCGGGACTGTTCTGCTGTGATCTTTGTTTGGAACTATTTTCATTAACCAAATGGAGCAAAAACAGTCAACGTTGACAATATATCCTTTCACTAAATTCAAATTCAAATATTTAACTAAAATGTACATTAATTTTAATTCTTGTGTAAAATGTTAAATTTGCAATCGTGGTTTTCAGGGAACTTCACTCTCTTGGTCGTGTCATGTTGCTTAACTAGGCTGTATGTTATAAATATAAAAACTAAGTTACATTTTTATGATTCTTCTGTGTGCAGTTGCATTCATTTGTTTTGATTTCTTCAGGAGATTCTCTGACAGGCTGCGTGAGCTTCAACTGGCACGACCTTGTTGTTGCTGATTATCCATTATAAATCGCCGTTTACACCGAATGTAATAAAATCAGAGCCATTCGCGCCAAAATTCTCTTCTTTCACTTGGCCCTTCAAAAAATCTACTTGCATTAGTGTCGAGCTCTGTTACTGTATATAAAATTCAACCCGCCAGAGTGACTAGTGGGAGTGACTGTTACCCGCCACAGCTGAAATCCACCCGCATTTGGCGGGTGTTAATGTCAAGCCCTGGAAACTAGGGTTGTGTCCATGGTGTTCCATTCAATATTGATGGCTTTAAACAGTTCATGAGCAGTTGAAAAATGTCTCCCAATTAGTTGGAGCTTAATGTGAGACCAAATATTCTCTATAGTGCTCAAATCTGGACTCTGACCAAGCCAAAACACAGTGTTGGGGAGTAACTAGTTACATGTAATGGAATTACGTAATTTAATTACAAAATAAAAGTAATTGTAATCAGTTACAGTTACTGAGGAAAAAAAAAATTGTAATTAAATTACAGTTACTTATGAAAATGTTAACGATTACAAAGGGGGTTACATCTGATTTCTTTCACACACAGTCCCACATACAGATTTAATTGATTTCTTTCATAAATTGCAGTGACTGCACTAAAATATGAAACACCAATGTTTCAGGAGTTTAGGACATGCTTATTTGATAACTATTTTATTTCCTATATGGGTTTATGTATAGCTATGCTTCATTTTTTAAAGATTAACTGTTTTTTTCCAAGGCATTGTTAGACTCCAGTGTTTTCTGTTATAGCTATGCAAAGATTTGATTTCAAAAACAGTATCATTGCTAATAAAATATTTCTTATTATGATTTCAAATATGTATTTAACCTCAGAATGACCTCAAAGTAAATCTGATTTTGTGGTGGCTGTGCTTCAAAGGGGACACTGATCTTCCACAAGTTGGTATGATTCTTTAGGGTCTTCATGAATGGTCTGCAACATACTTTGGTTAAAATTCCTCAGTGGTTGTGTAAAACAACACCCTTTTTACTTTGTTCACAGCAACTCATTTTGGGGCATGTCCCTTTAAATGCTAATGAGGTCTGCTCATCTGCCCCTCTCTTCCATGGAAGAGCAAAGGCGATTTTCAAATAATTGTAAAAAAATATAACGTGTCAGACTTACTTCTTCTGGAGATGCAGCTGGAAAACGAACAATGGGTATTGATCTATCCTTGAGTTTTAACTTTTTAACAAAACCTGCCTTGAATTGTCTGGAGTAAAATTATTTGTGCAGATATAAACGAAGGCATTCTAAACAGGAAGTGACCACCGACTCATCTGAGCAAAATGATTATGACAATTATTACGAGAGTTTGTTGAATCATCTCAGAGCGGCACAGCAACAAGCAAAATAGACCATATGAGAATCAACAAATGAAGTGAATCTCAGAAGGAACAAAAACTCTCATTGACAAGAGATGCCAGATCAAATGGGATGGCCTTGCTGAAAAAAACAGCATATGCTGATTAGGTATGTTTTGAAGCATGGCAGCTGGTTTAAGCTGGTCCTTAGTTGGTCATGAGTTGGTTTAAGCTGGTCCTGAGCTGGTTATAAGCTGGTCCTTAGCAGGAGCTTGTTGCTTAGGACCAGCTTTGGACCAGCACATGACCAGCTCAGGACCCAGCTTATAACCAGCTCAGGACCAGCTCAAACCAGCAGCCATTATTAAAAACATGCCTAACCAGCATATGTTGGTTTTTTCAACAGAAGGAAAAGACATTGTTGAGTACATCCTTCTCTGTAAACTCATCCACAATAAACTAAAAGCAAACCTTGAGGAATATTGGCACAAGACACTTTTCAGTGCAGCAGAGAAGAAGCAGAGCCTCAGGAAATGGCGAAGGACAATGGCTCAACAGCAAAGCCCAAATGTCAGCCTTTAGGATGTCAAATGGGCCAATTGTAAGGACATGGACAGGCACTGAATGAGAGAGTTAGGAGTTCAATACAAACATGCTCGCCTGAAAAAGCTAGTTGGTTTACCAACCATCCAAACTTCCTCACCATCAGGCATCCCAGACATGCTGGCTAGCAAAGAACAAGAACAAGTTGAACAAGCAGACACAGTTGAACAAGCAGAGAATGACAAGGCCCCTGGCTAATATGGAATAAACTTGGAATCACTAAAGGCCGGTGACCCAACCCTGTGGACAGCACTTGTAGTGTGTTTCAGCAGGTACATGAAGGAGCTCTGCATACCAAAGCAGTGGAAGGAATAAAAAAAAATTATCTTGTTCAAAAAACAAAGAGCTTCTCAAGAACTACCGACCTATCTGCCTTCTCTCAACCATATACAAAACCTTCACCAGAGTCACCTTAATCATCTATCAAGAAAGTTAGACAAGCAGCAGCCTAGGGAACATGCAGGATTGCAGTCAAAGTATGGATCGATCACATCCACATCCTCAACCAACTTCTGGATGCAGCAGAGAATACAAGACAACACTGGTGCTGGCCTTTGCGGACTACAAAAAAGCTTTTGACAACACAGAGATCAATGCAGTCCTTCAAGCCCTCCAACATTAAGGCACTGAAGACTGATACAAGAACTCAGCTCCAGATACTCCACTGACATAACACTCTTCCACAAAACCCTACACATCTCAGTAGCGTGAGGGGTAAAGCAAGGAGACAAATATCCTCAAAGCTCTTCAACACTGCTCTTGAGGAAGTCTGGGAACAACATTGGAACAACAACAAAAGTCAAAGAGGACCTGAACCAGCTGGACCAAGACAATGCAAAGGTTCCCTGTTGAAAAAACATATGCTGGTTAGGTTTGTTTTGAAGCATGGCAGCTGGTTTGAGCTGGTTTACGATTGTTTTTAGTTGGTCATGAGGTGGTTTAAGCTGGTTATAAGCTGGTCCTTAGCAGGAGTTAGTTGCTTAGAACCAGCTTAGGACCACCAGCTTAAACCAGCTCAAACCAGCTGCCATCCATCAAAATATACCTAACCAGGATGTTTTTTTCAACAGGGTTGGACTCCATAAGAACTGATCAAAGACAATGTAGATGAAAAACCACCAAGTCAAATATGGCCCCATCTAGATCAGTTCTAAAAAGAAAGAATTCAAAAGTTACAGTCATGGTCAAATTTTTACATACACTTTGGAGGATCTGCAAAATGGTAAATCTTAACTCCTTCTGGGTTAAGAAACACTAGCTGCTATGGATCCTCATCCCCAATTGCTGTTCACTCTCGAGAACTTCGTTCAATCACTCAACTCTACTCTCACCCCGCTCACCACATCAACATCTGACTCCACCAGTCCCATGGACTGGCCTGCTCTCTTCTCCGGTGAGGCAGTGGATTGTAGTGACTTTTTGTTGCAGCGCTCCCTCTACTTCAAGATGCAGCCACAAGCCTTTCCCATCGATCGCTTGAAGATAGCATTCTTGATCACGCTCCTGTCCTGATGAGCGCTGCAATGGGCAGAATCTCTCTGGAATGCTTATGGCCCAGTCATTCACTCCCTGAAAGCCTTCATCACCCACTTTAAGGAAGTCTTCGGCCAAACTGCTTCAAGTCTGTCAGTCTACGACCGGCTCTTTAATTTACGCCAAGGAAGGAGCACAGTCTGGGAGTATGCTATGATGATACTGTGGGTCTTGAAATCTTTGTTCATAAGGCCATCCGTATTTCCCAGCGTCTCACTGCCTGCACAGAGGATCAGCCACTCTCTCCACCGCCTTCATCTGCACATCCGGCTCCAGCACCAGAACCCATGCAGGTTGACAACTACCACCTCACACAAGTGGAGCGCCATAGGAGGATAATCTCGGAACTCTGTCTTTATTGTGGGGCGAGCGGTCATCTCCTGAACAACTGCCCGATCCGTCCACTCTGCCCAGCGGTGAGTACAGTCCTCAAATAGTCACCTTATCTCGCATTACCGTACAACTAATTACTCCTCATTCCTCCCTTCCAGCGCAAACCCTTCTTGACTCTGGTTCCGCAGAGAACTTCATCTCCGTGAACATGCTTAACCTACATCACCTAAAACAGGAATGTCACACCTAAGTACTCAATATCATCACCATTCAAGGAAAACCGCTGGGCAGGGGAAAGATCCGGTACCGTTCCCCCAACATTCGTCTCCGCGTCGGATGCCCGCATGAGGAGATCATCTCATTTCTGGTGCTGGAGCATTCCACCATGGATGTGGTCCTGGGATGCCCTTGGCTCACACAACATTCTTCTCTTCTGAATTGGAAAAGTAACGAATTGCTACAATGGAGCAATTACTGTTTTCAACACTGTATTCCCAAGATTTCTCCGCCAGTTCATTCACCAGTTCCTGTGCTCTCCACCAGCATTGAGAGCCCAGAGAAAGGAGACACTCCCTCCATTCCACCTGAATACCAGGCGTTCCAGGACATCTTCAGTAAGCAGGCTGCCACTAAATTACCACCTCACTGGCCATGGGACTGTGCCATCGACCTGCTGCCTGGAGCCAAACTCCCTAAGGGTAGAGTTTATCCCCTGTCCATCCCGGAGCAAGCAGCTATGGAGGAATATGTCACGGAGGCTCTCTGGCAAGGTTTCATCTGACCTTCCCTCACCAGCTGTGTCTAGCTTCTTCTTCGTGGGCAAGAAGGACGGAGGCTTGAGGCCCTGTATTGAATACTGGACCTTAAACTCTCAAACGGTAAAATACCCCTATCTGCTGCCTCTGGGTCCAGCTGCCCTTGAGGAACTCCGTGGAGCTCGTATCTTCTCCAAACTTGACCTGCGAATTGCTTACAACGTCATTCAGATATGCCCTGGAGATGAGTAGAAGACAGCCTTCATCACCCCGACTGGCCACTATGAGTACTTGGTTATGCCGTATAGACTGGCTAACTCACCTTCCATCTTCCAGGGTTTCATGAATGAGGTGTTCTGGGAGTTCTTCCATCAGTTCATTATCATCTACATAATGACATCCTCATCTACTCCTGGAACCTGGCCGAACATCGCCACCACATCTGTACCTCAAGTTGGAGAAATGTGAGTTCCACTATTGCAAAATCCAGTTCCTCGGGTACATCTCTATATATATATACAGTGCAAAGCATAAATGAGTACACCTCCTCTGAATAAATATAAAAGATGTATTTTCTTAATGATCACTAATATAATTCATGGAAAGATGGCAAAATTGAAATGTATTAAACATATACTTAATAAAAACAACAAAATATGTGCCAATATTTTCTGTAAGATAAGTAAATTATCCAATTTTGTTTAAATGAAGGACTGCAGAAATGAGTACACCCTAGATTTAATTCAACAAATGTATAATATTCTAGTACTTAGTATGTCCTCCACAACTTTAAATATACTGCTCTGACCCTTCTTGGCACTGAGTGTACAAGTTCATGACAAATTTTCACATTTGTCCTTTTTAACTCCTGGAGGACGACCTCCTTGAATGTTCTG
Organism: Tor tambroides; assembly: GCA_021397915.2. Classification (NCBI taxonomy): domain Eukaryota; kingdom Metazoa; phylum Chordata; class Actinopteri; order Cypriniformes; family Cyprinidae; genus Tor; species Tor tambroides. The sequence continues at coordinate 9,701 of JAFVLL020011382.1, forward strand.
GTCTTTAACCTTTTGAGCGGTACGGTCCCACAGATGGGATTTTTATTTCCGTGCCTCTGGGAGTACGGTCCCACATATGGGATTTAGAATGTTCGGTGACGTCACATAACTGCCAAATTCAAACTGTGGTTTCGCGCGTTGGCTGGCGCTGAGCCAGGGAGGGACTTGCACTGCGCTTGTCATATTATCACAAATATGCAGTGTTCTTAACTGCATAATGCATATTTTAGGTTTCAGACATTTAAACACACATAAGTATTAGTAAAACAATACATTTAGAGCTTGTAAAATACACACAGATCTCTATGGAAGCAACAGTAACAATCCATTCAAATTTAATTTGCCGATGTGTTTTATTCATATCAGATACACACAGTGTAAGTAACTATAAAGTTCACTCTATTCTTCACCCAGTTCACCGGCCACTTACTTTCATGTATTTCGGGAGAAATGGATTCATTCACATGCTGTAAATCCAACTGACAGAACTCTCTGAACTGCAACGCGAACAAACATGGCGGCGACCATCTCACGTTACAGATCAAGATAATTTATAAAGGTGTTTAAACAACAAAACACACTCATTTACACATATTTTTGAATCGGAAAATCAGATTGTCCGTGACATGATAAGCAAGTCTGTGAATATATTAAATAAAAAAGGAAAAACAAAATAAAAGCGATCCATCTGTCCTACAAGTATTCATATTCTTATCTGGGACAGTTGAAATTTAGCTCAGAAGCATTCATATTGCTTGTAGATGTTACTACACGTCGAGTGAAGTTAACCTGTGGCAAATTCAATTGAATGGGTATGATTTGGAAAGGTACACGTCTTAATAAAAGATCTAACAGCTGATAATGCATATCAGAGCAAAAACCAAGCCCTGAGGTCAAAAGAACTGCCTATAAAGCTTTCATCAAGCCACACATCTGGGGAAGAGTTCAAAAAAAAATTCTGCTTCATTGAAGGTTCACAGAAGCATGTAGTCTCTGTTACCCTTAACGGAAGAAATTTGAAACAACCAGGACTATTCCTTGAGCTGGCCTCCTGGCCAAACTGGGCAATTGATGGAGAAGGGCTTTGGATAGTGTGGTGGCCAAGAACCTGATGACTCTAGTTGAGCTCCATGATCATATGTGGAGATAGGAGAAATGTACAGAAGGACAAACATCCCTGCAACACTCCACGATCTGGGCTTCATGGTGGTGTGACAAGACTCAATCCTCTCTTCAGTGAAGACACATGAAAACACACTCAGAATTTGCAAAAAAGCACCTAAAGGACCCTCAGACTGTGATGAACTTCAATTCCAGGCGTCATGTTTGAAGGAAACCAGGCACTACTCACCACATGCAGAGTACCATCCTAAAAGTAAAGTGTGCTGGTAGCAGTCTCATGCTGTGGGGCTGTTTTTCAGCGGCAGGGACTGAGGGACTCAGAGAAGAAGAAATGCTCAATGCACCAAAATATAGAGATAGCCTTAATGAAAACCCAGTCCAGAGCATTCCGAACCTCAGACTGGGCAGAAGGCTTACCTTCCAACAGAACAATGGACCTAAACACACAGCAAGAGTGGCTCATAGACAAGTCTGTGAATGTCTTTGAGTGGCCCAGCCACAGCCTGAGCTTGAACCCAATAAAATATTTCTGGAGAAACATGAAAATGTGCATCTGCCCCCATCCGACCTGACAGAGCTTGCGAGGTAAAGAGGTGAGGAGAAGAATAGCAGATAATTGCCAAATGCTGATGAGCAAAGCTTGTCGCATCAAACAAAAAGACTTGAAGCAGTAAAGGTGCTTCAGCTAAATATTTAGTTAAGGGTATGATTACTTATGCAATGTACTTATTTCAGTTTTTTTTTATTTTTAATTAATTTACAAAGTTGTGACAATTCTGTTTTTGCTTTGTCAGTATGGTGTATGGAGTGAGTGTAGACTGATGTAGAAAAAAAAATTTAAAGCAGTTAACATAAGGCAGCAACATAAAACATGAAAAAAAAATGAAGGGGTATGAATACTTTCGCAAGGCACTGTAACACTTTTAATTGTCAGGAAATTACTTGTCTTTAACAGTTTTGCTGATAATTTTGACATTCTTCTTTGGTAATTGATCAAGCAGCCTTGTTGGAACATTATATCTCCAAAGAACCCTAACTTGTCATCTAAGTAAAGAGTAATTGCTGAATTTGTTAAGTTTTAGAGGGGGTGTACTCATT
>JAFVLL020011383.1:0-28115 GCA_021397915.2 Tor tambroides
TCTGACTCATGTGTCAAAGCAGGGAATAGTGTTTATAGTTCAGGGAAATGGGTGTGCTTTTTGAAAAATGGCGTTATGGTTTTGAAATTTTAGTTTAAAAGCCTGGTTATAGTGTTTTAGCAATCGAGAAAAACTGTAAATATATTTGTATATTATATAAATTATATGAATATAAACATATACATGGGAATATAATTTCAAGATATTTACTGTATTTGTGTGTACTTATATATACATAATAAATGTACACAGTACACACACAGATATTATGTGAACAAAAACTTTGTTTATATGCAAAAAAAAAAAAAAAAAAAAGATTTTCTTCTGCCCTGAGAGCTCCATCAAGTGAGTTTTTGCTTAAAAAAATAAAAAATAAGATTAAAAATATCTACCAATGAATTCAGAAAAATAAAAAGGGAAGACAATGATTTGTCTGACCCACTGGCATATATTTTTTCTTGTTTTAAGGAAAAATTCACATGATTTTAATAATATTTTTCAGAAATATTAATCTTCAAAATATCATGTCACTGCAATTAAATTTGATGTACTAAAATAATTAAAACTGAAATAAAAATGTATTAAAAAACTATAATAGTATCTCAATATCTCTATGTGTGTCCCTTGCTACACACACACACACACACACACACACACATATACATGTGTGTGTGTGTGTGTGTGTGTGTGTGTCAGTGTTCATTTGTTAATCCAAACATCCACTAAATGAATATTATAATCCATTTTTTGTTTCTTGATATAGTCATTAAACAAAAAATAAATGCAGCACCATAAATTACTTTATCTATTAGGAACTAATCATAAAATATGATATTATGAAAAATAGCTGTTAAATACATAATGCAGCCAGATGAATTTCATCATGTTTGCTGAGATGATGCTTATTTGATGATGCATACAAATTCCTCGTATGTGTAAACATACTTGGCCAATAAAGCTCACTCTGATTCTGATTTGTTTACATTATCCAATAGTCACCTGGCCTTTAGAGGAAAACATATCAAGTCACCTTTATTTATATAGTGCTTTATAGTACAGATGTCAAAGCAGCTTTACAGTGTTAAACAGGAAAATAGTGTGTGGATAATGTAAGAGGACAGTAGAAAATAGAAAACAGTCAGTTCGGATTCAGGGATGTCAACCCTGGGAGAAACCAGGCTCAGTCTCAGTACATATATACATATGCTTTTTTTTTTTTTTTTGTAAAAATGATTACAATCATAAATCATGTAAACACTCGAGCCATATCAGTCTTCTAGAAAAATACAGGCTGGTGAATAAAATTCAAAACCATTGGTGCTGTTGACATAAATAAGAGCTAGACAGAAAGCAAAGCATTTATCTAGTGCTTTCAAATGAACGCTTTTATTAATACATAAATGGAATGTATAAATGAGAAATTATGTATTAAACATACAAGCACTGCTTTTCCTAGCTTTGCAACAAGTTCTTAAATTACCACTAATGCACATGGAAATCAATTAATGCAGTGGGATTGGCAATTTGTTTAGAGCATTATCTCTAAACACTTGGAATTAATAATACAAAACCTTTTAGGAACAGACGGAATTGTGAAAATAGACCCAACAATGGCTGGGTGGTTTCTGCATTCTTGGAGGGACACACATGACTGCTTTTTTTCTGCTTTGGTCATTGCCTCTACAAATCTGTTCTTGGAGCACACCACCAGAATCAACAAGATGGATGTAGGCACTGAAAGTAAGGCTGGACACCCATGATAAGAAGCCCATGGCTCAGAAAGAAGCAAAAAAAGAGATGCTGGCCGAAAGCCTGGACCAGCGGCTGAAGCTCATGCCACTTGCTCAAGAAATCACAATCATATACAGAAGACAAAGAGCTGAACTAGAGTGAAAAGGTATTTCGTCGATGGTTCTGCTGCTCTTTTCCATGCATTGAGTATCAAGTGCCAAAAATGATAGTAAAACACTATAAAAATCTGTATGATTCACTATATTCTGAGATATTTCTTTTTTTTTTTTTTGCATCTTTGCACATAAAAAATTGTAGTGTGAAGATGCATTTGATTCAAAACTAATGTTAGCTGAGGTGGGTCAGAGCTGTCATAATTTAGTCTGGCTTTTATTCTGCGTTACATTTTTACATACTTTGACACACCTTAGCGTAAATTGTATAAAGAGTATAAGATTGTAATTTTTGTGTAAATGCATTTATGCCACCTCTGAGCAGCATTAAACAATCTGTGTAGAGACAGCTAAATGCCATTTTAGAAGCTCTTCTATGCCACTTATGCAGTTTAATTTGGTATTAGAGAGTAAAAATGCTGCCTCAAAATTCTGTGTACAAATGCAATGCAAAATAAAAGCCAGACTAAATTATGCCAGCTCTGACACACCTGAGCATAAATGATCAGAGCTGGCATAATTTAGTCTGGCTTTTATTCTGCATTGCATTTTTACACAGAATTTTGAGGCAGTATTTTTACTCTCTAATGCTGAATTTACACTGCATAGGTGGCACAGAAGCACTTCTGAAGTGGCATTTAGGTGTCTTTACACAGACTATTTAATGCTGCTTAAAGGTGGCATGAATGCATTTACACAAAATGTAAAACTATATAGGCTACTTTAATACTAGGGGCTGAGGTGGGCCAAAGCTGGCATAATGTAGTCTGGCTTTTACTCTGCATTACAAATTTACACAGAATTTTGAGGCAGCATTTTTACTTTCTAATGCCAAATTACAATGTATAGGTGGCATTGTTTGTTTGTTTATTTCCTTCTTAATGCCATTCCAGCATCTAAGGCTATATTCATGTATAGGTGGCATAAACGCGCTTCTGAAGTGGCATTTAGGTGCCTTTTCACAGGCTGTTTAATGCTGCTTAAAGGTGGCATAAATGCATTTACACAAAAATTGCAACTGTATAGTTTAATACTCAAGGCTGAGGTGGGTCAGAGCTGGCATAATTTAGTCTGGTTTTTATTCTGCATTGCATTTTTACTCTCTAATGCTAAATTTACACTGCATAGGTGGCATAGAAGCGCTTCTGAAGTGGCATTTAGGTGTCTTTACACAGACTATTTAATGCTGCTTAAAGGTGGCATGAATGCATTTACACAAAATGTAAAACTATATAGGCTACTTTAATACTAGGGACTGAGATGGGCCAAAGCTGGCATAATGTAGTCTGGCTTTTACACAGAATTTTGAGGCAGCATTTTTACTTTCTAATGCCAAATTACAATGTATAGGTGGCATTGTTTGTTTGTTTATTTCCTTCTTAATGCCATTCCAGCATCTAAGGCTATATTCATGTATAGGTGGCATAAACATGCTTCTGAAGTGGCATTTAGGTGTCTTTACACAGGCTGTTTAATGCTGCTTAAAGGTGGCATTAATGCATTTACACAAAAATTGCAACTGTATAGTTGAATACTCAAGGCTGAGGTGGGTCAGAGCTGGCATAATTTAGTCTGGCTTTTATTCTACATTGCATTTTTACACAGAATTTTGAGGCAGTATTTTTACTCTCTAATGCTAAATTTACACTGCATAGGTGGCATAAAAGCGCTTCTGAAGTGGCATTTAGGTGTCTTTACACAGACTATTTAATGCTGCTTAAAGGTGGCATGAATGCATTTACACAAAATGTACAACTATATAGGCTACTTTAATACTAGGGGCTGAGTTGGGCCAAAGCTGGCATAATGTAGTCTGGCTTTTACACAGAATTTTGAGGCAGCATTTTTACTTTCTAATGCCAAATTACAATGTATAGGTGGCATTGTTTGTTTGTTTATTTCCTTATTAATCCCATTCCAGCATCTAAGGCTATATTCATGTATAGGTAGCATAAACGCGCTTCTGAAGTGGCATTTAGGTGCCTTTTCACAGGCTGTTAATGCTGCTTAAAGGTGGCATAAATGCATTTACACAAAAATTGCAACTATATAGTTGAATACTCAAGGCTGAGGTGGGTCAGAGCTGGCATAATTTAGTTTGGCTTTTATTCTGCATTGCATCTTTACACAGAATTTATTAGACAGCATTTTTACTTTCTAGAGATTTACTTTTTAATAGTTACACTGCATAGATAGCATAGATGCACTTCTGAAATGGCATTTAACTGTCTTCACACAGACTGTTTAAGGCTGCTTAGAGGTGTCATAAATGCATTTCCACACAAATTATAACTGTATAGTTTAATACTAGAGGTTAAGGTGTGTCAGAGCTGGCATAACCTAGTTTGGCTTTTATTATGCATTACATCTTTCCACTGAATTTTGAGCAGATACACAGCAGCCTTAACTGTCTTAAGCTGTGTAAAGAGCAAAGTAAATATCAAAGTAGAAAAAAAAACATCAAAGTAATTATTATAATTATTATGTTGTATTTTTTATTTATAATTGAGTCTCTTGTGCACTTTGCATGAGCAGTTGCTAGATTGATCCATAATGAGGTTTCATGTTAGGATGCTGTCTCAGAAGGTAGCTGGCTATATAAACAGCAAGGCATCTTGCTAGATATTGAAACAGGGTCTAAATAATAGAGTGGCAAAACCAAGGCCACAACTAAGACGCGAATGATTTCATCTTATTTTCCACCCATTGTTTATGTAATCTAACACTTACTTGTGCATGGACATTGTGAGACCATTAGCAGAAGCAATTATCCGTCACCCATTAGTGCTCTCCTTCTTTTCTAGCCCAGACAGACATGAATGAGGGTCTTTGATGACACCTCGCAGTCCCACAATCACTGTCAGGTAAGAAAACCTGTCTTACATCCCACCATTTTCTTTTAATGACCATGACAGTGATGGGAGATGTGTCTCGATCCCCCTCCCAGCAAATTTGAGCCACTTCAGGGCACTCAAAGGTGCTCCACGGGGCTCCTTTAATGTCCATGAGCAGAAGCACCAATCATCAGGAGGTCCTGGATATGTCACGCTTGTCACCTTGCTTTAAGTGCGTCTGGCAAGCGTGGGTGCTGGATTAATATTATATAGCCTACGGAAAGACTGTCGTATCAGCTATGAAAGTGCGGTAATCATTGCTGGCCGGTGAAAAGCAGGGCAGATTTCTCATTTTATTCTGCATTCTGAGTGAGCAGATAACATCCCTGTTGTCTGCATTCACGGTTCTATAGAAAAGAAGCTACACAGATGCTATGGGATCATACAGTCATCTGCTTAAATAAAGGACCTTGGCATGACACGGAGGGCTCTTGTATCAACCTGACTGTACATTGATTCTGCTTTTTAATAAATGAACATGAAATATCGATTTGAGTGTGGATGATTTCATTATGTGAGGAGAAAGAGAGTGTTGAATGACAGCTATGAAGCTAATCACTTGAATGAGACCGTTTTACGGGCCTCATTTATAAAGATTTGATCTTAGAGTGTGTGTACGTTTAAATCCACGTCAGCGCTGGTATTTATAAAAACTGTCTTTGACGTGGAAAAGTGCTTAGCGTCACGTCAGGGAGCAGACATATGCACTTTTTCTTGTCGGAGTACTGCAGGTTTTTGGAAATGTAAGCTGTTCTTGTGGTTTGCTATTCTAAATAAAAGAATTTGGATGACGACTGGTGATCTTTTATATGTTAATGACATTAATTAGGAGTCGTTTACAAGGCAGAGAGCTGAAACCATTCAGTTGCGTGCAAGTTCAAGATCATTTGCGATTCATAGATTTCACATCTGAAAGAGACACGTACGTGCGTTTTCTGTACGTACACTGTAAAAAAAATTCCGTAAAATTTACGGTAAAAAACTGGCAGCTGTGGTTGCCGGAATTCTACTGTAAAAATACAGTAACAACGTTTTAGGTTTTAACTTAAATTTACAGTTAAATACCGTAATTTCTTGAACTGGTATAATGTTAATATACCAACCTATTGAAGTACTGAAATCTGTTTTGTACCTTTGAAATACACTGATAACCACCAAATGCAGGTGGTGATGAGAAAGTCACATGATGAACCAAAGACCATCACAAGCAACTTTTAAATAATAGCATATATAGAAGGTGCACAGTGTCATTCACACAAGCACTAAACACCATCATGGTGACACTCATTAAAATGAAATATGCTATAAACTTTAATTTAACAACATTAGCCCCCGGTTTCACAGACAAGGCTTAAGCCTAGTCCTAGACTAAAATGTAAGTCTGAGCTGTTTCAACTGAAAGAAACTTGCAATGACTGATCTTAAAATATATCAGTGCCTTTGTTTTGTCTCAAGATGCACACCAGTAATGTTTTTTCCTAACCATGTTTAAAAAAATTACTTAAATCCTGGCTTAGTCTAAGCCCTGTCTGTGAAACCGGGCCTAGATGTAACATACAACCCTAATAAACATAACTGATAAGAAAAAAACTAAGAAGAAACATAGTTATTTCAAAGAAAAAACATCACATTTGAAATGCAAAGCAGGGAATTCTGGGAACGTCAGTTTATGGTTTTTCCCTGTAAATTTTACAGGAACTTACCGTTAACCATTTAACAGGTTTTTACTGTAGCATTGTCACAGTTTTTACCGTTAAAATCACGATCACTTTTTACAGTGTACGATCGTTCTATGAATCGCACTTACGCATATCTGAGAGATGATTGTAAGATCAAATTTAGGATGGTTTCTGCGCAACATTTTGTAAATGAGGCCCCGCAACTCTGAGCAACGAGAGTTGTGTGTTTCGTTCCTGAGTGAATCAATGAGTGATTGAATCATACATTCAACTGATTCGTTTTAAACGTCGATTCATTCAGGGACTCAAAGACGTCATTCACTCAGCCGATTCGTTCAAAACAGTTCATGAATGAATAGTGTTTTGAAAAAAATCGGTTGAATGATGTATCTCTGTAACTTGCAGAAAGTTTCACTGTTTTTGGACGCGTATATAAAGCGTTGCGCTACGGGCGTCCCGAGTTCAAATTCCAGCCCGAGGACCTTCTTCCTGTCAGATCTAAACTGTCCTATCATAATAAAGGCAAAAACGCAACGACAACAACAACAACAACAAAAAACCTGTTGCTGGACGCAGCAAGACCAATCAGATTCGAGGACCTGAATTAAAGTTGCAGTCGCATAAGCGAAGTTTCCTGAACACTGTGGGGTATATTGTGCTAAAACTTCACATATACGCTCTGGGGACATCAGAGACTTATTTTACATCTTGTAAAAAGGGGCATAATAGGTCCCCTGTAAGGTAAGCGGTTATAATCAATTTATTTTATCTACATTTAAATAAACAAATTTAGTTGACTAACTTTCAACAAAATCGATTTATTTAAATGTAGCTAAAATAAATTGATTGCAACCACTTACCTAAAAAAAATAGTAAATTTAATGAATCTTTTTTTCAGTGCATGAAAATTTGCCAAAAAACGGTAAACGTAACCACGCCTGACTGTTTACAACACTGTATATAATTGCTTATGCCACATATATCAAGTATTGGTGTGGGTTTAAGCGTTGCAAAACGCATATTTGTCAACTGTGATTTTGAATAGGTCATGAACTTGTCACTATAGGATACAGTCAATGCACATCTCAAAATAAGTGTTATTGCATAACAAATAGAGCTACCCATAAACCCCAACTCCTTTGAGAGAGAAAAAATGTCCTGTCTAAGCATAATGCTAAAATGTCTGAACATTTGCTCAAGGCAGTGTGAGTTTGCTCACTTCTGACATGGACATTCTTAGACACTACATGCCAAAGTCAATTTGATTTCCTGTAGAGCTGCTCATGTTTCCCCACTGAGACAACAGCAGTGTGACTGAAACATGAACTGCTATCACACAAGAGCATTTTATAAAAAGCATCCCGTGATGAGAATTTCTCCTCATTAGCGTGATCGTGCGAAAACAGCGTTACGGGCGCAAAAAGCTTCTTTGAAATGTGCTTCATACATCATTAAATCTAAATCACTCTTGCTGCTTTTGGAACTTTGTGTCTTGCCTGTTTGTGGAAAAACAATAAATAATGAATAATAAATAAATAAATGAAGACAGACCAGACAGCCTTCAAATTACTGAAGTGGATAAGGTCTTTTTATATATTTGAAATATCATATTTTATTTAGATGACTTTTTCAGTCACTGTAGCACAGAACTCATGTTAGTTTAAGATGATGAAGATGCAGCGAGAGAAAGACAGAAACTTCTCTTCCACAGATACGCTGTGGGGTCCAAACGAGTGAAACATCTCTATTTGAATACATTTTCAGTACAATTTATTACAGCATCACAATTTGAGTGATGAATAAAAATCTGACTGTACAAAAAATGACATGAATGACACTCGTTTAGTTAGAAAGTAGTGCACAATCTGACATATTTCATGCTTCATTTTGCATTTCTTTCTTTTACATTTTCTAAAATCCCCAAGTTCTTATTTCCAAATTTAAATGGAAAAGAAAACATCCCAGATTTTCGCTGTGGCCTTGTTTTTCTGAACCTCATATGTCTAAAACAAAGTGATGTGCCCTTAATTTCAAACCTGAAGTACTGTGGGAGGAAAGTTGACATCAAAATACACTAAAACCATTTAGTTTGCTTTTCTCTTTTTTTAAGGTGTAGTACATTTAAATCCCACTGTACATACCATTTAATATCTCAGTGGGTTAATTCATGGATTAGCCAAATGATTACTAGCAAACCAAGCCTAAGCTTAATGAGTTATTAATGCCTACGCAGAGGATTTTGTGAAATTAGGTTGCAACTCTTAGACACAAGATGATATTAGTTTCATCCAACTCAGTACTTGTTAATTGCCTGGAGGATGTGGAAATGTATTTTACAGTTTGCATTTGAATAAATGCAATGCAAATATGTATTCTCATGTAGTTGTTCAAGTAAAACTGAAGTGTGTGATTTCTGTGCCGCTTGCAATACCAAACAGAATTGCAAAAATATTGACTGTACCAGTCAAACACCATCTTCCGTTCCAATAGCAATTTCCAATAGTTTGGATCCTGTAGTGGCTCAGAAATAAAATAAGACACATTTAAGTGTATATAACGCAAAAAACGTTTTTTAATAGTCCTGAAAACATCTGTCTGTTACTCAAAACTACATGCTCTCAACTATTGTTAGGTATGTTTATTTGTATATTAAAACACATCTTTTGTTTCATAAATGGTTCCATTGGAGGTTTACTTTCATTAAAAATACCTCATCAAAAATCATTTTTCTACATTGCAAAAGCCATATTTGTCAACTATGATTTGGATTAGGCCATGAACTTCAATCAAGACACATCTCAAAATATAATTATTGCATAAAAACAGAGCTACCCATAAACCAGCATCCAATTTAGTACTTGTTTATTGCCTGGAGGCTACAGTTTGCATTTTAATAAATGCAATGCAGATATCTATTTTCATGTAAAGCTGCTCTTTTCCTTTGCCACTCGTGACCAAACAGAATTGCAAAAATAAGGACTGCTCCAATCAAACAGTGTCTTCCATTGAAATTAACAATTGCAATTTTGTTTGGTTTTTCTAGTGGCTCAGAAATAAAGCATAAAGTGTATATAATTCAAAAAATATCTGTTAATAGTCATAAAAAACATCTGTCTGTTACTCAAAACTACATCTCAACTGTTACTAGCAATGTGTATGTGTATATGTTTACTTTTGTTAAAAATACTTCATTTTTCAACACTGCAAAACCCATATTCATCAACTATGATTTTAAATAGGTCATGAACTTGAATCAATGCACATCTCAAAACATCTTTTATTGCATGTATTTTACAGTTTGCATTTTAATAAATGCAATGCAAATATTTATTTGCATGTAAAGCTGATGTTTTCCTGTGCCTCTTGCGACCAAACAGAATTGCACAAATAATCAAACATCTTCCACTGGATTTCTAATTGCAGTTTTGTTTGGTTCCTCTAGTGGCTCAGAAATAAAACACTGCACGTTTAAGTGTGTACAATTCAAAAAGCATCTTCTAATAGTCCTAAAAACACGTGTCTGTTATTCAAAACCATATATTTCAGCTATTGCTAGGTAAAAGTTTATTTGTATATCCATGTCTGACTTTTCTTCCATAAATGGTTACATTAGAGGTTTACCTTTGTTGAAAATACCTCAATATACTTCCGTTGGACCTTAAGGGGAAATCTACTGTGCCTTTAGCTGGTCTCCAGCAGAAATAAGAGACCTTAAACGAGACCCAGCACGCGAGCTGCCCACCAGCGGCATGGCATGATGACCCTGCAGACCTGCCGACAGCCGTGGTAGTTGTAAGGCCATGGCCAGTATCCCCCATGAGGCTCACATACCCGCTCACAATGGGTGTAACTGCGATGACATTCTGTGCAGCAAATGCCACGATGGTCCAGCATGGGATCGAACACCATGTGCCCCTCTGAACCCTCTTGATTCCTCTGGAGAGAGAAGAGAAAGAGATGCTGAGCAATTGTTTCAGTGGGGCAGCAATTCTGGTTCACTTGGTGCTTGTTTTAAAATCGTAGTATTTCTGTGTACGATTATACACTATATTGGTCTTGTGCTGTGGTTTTGTTAAGTCACCCAAATTCAAATCCTGACCTAATGTATACATAGTACTGTGCAAATGTTTGGAGCTGCTATTCTTTATATTTTTGATAGAAGTCTGTTATGCTCATCAAGGCTGCATTTATTTGATTAAAAATACTGTAAAATGGTGACATTTTATTACAAAAATACAGGAAAAACAGGAATATTCTGAAATATTATTACAGTTTAAAATAAGTGGTTTATATTTGAATATATTGTAAAATGTAATTTATTTCTGTGATGCGCAGCTGAATTTTCAGCATCATTACTCCAGTCTTCAGTGTCACATGATCTTCAGAAATCATTCTAATATGCTGATTTGCTGCTCAAGAAACATTTATGATTATTAGCAATGTTGAAAACAGTTGTGCTGCACAAATTTTTGTGGAAACTGCGATAGATTTTATTTTTCAGGATTCACAGATGAATAGAAAGTTCAAAAGAACAGCATTTCTTTGAAATATGAATCTTTTGTAACATGTCTTTAACAGTCACTTTTGAACAATTTAATGTGTCCTTAATAAATAAAATGATTCATTTTTTTTTTTTAAATCTTACATACTCCAAACTTACTAAAATGGATATATTACATTAAAAAATGGGTTAAAAACTGCTATATTAAAAGTAGCAAAAACAGTTACTTTAAATTGTACTAATGTCACAATATTACAGTTTTTACTGTATTTTTCATCAAATAAATGCAGTCTTGGTGAGCAGAAGAGACTTCTTCCAAAAACATTAAAAAATCTTAGTTACTCCAAACTTTTGACCGGTAGTGTGTGTATATTTACAGCCAGTTTATGTTTTACTTTAATAATGAAGGCATTGCTCACATGATAAGGGTTTTCAGGGTTATAATCGGGTCCTGTGGGCTGCTCATCCTCTCTGGCTGAACTCGTGGAGTTTCGACGTCTCGCCTGTTGTCGATTTAGTCCAGCTGTACTCTGCCGTCTCACTCGCGGCACACTTCTCCTCTTCCTCAGTGCTTCAGAAACAGCCAGCAGAGACGGAGAGTGAAGATAAAAAGAGCGAGACATTTCTGAGCTTTAAATGGTAATCGTCACCTCATTCACAAATGTCATGGTCAGTGTGTAATGACCATCGAATGTGGAACTGTTATGCATTAAATATCCCACCTAGGATCAATAAAATGTATGTGGGTCAAAGACAAAAAAGGGTTTAAGCATAAAAACAATAAGTGTAATACTGCTTTAATTGTTGTTGTTTTTCCCCCCCAAAAAATTAAAAAGTTTTCTGTTTAATTCAATTACAATTTTGTTTTTGTTTGTCTGAGCACAAAATAAATATCACACATTTTTCCCTGATTTACAGAAGACACCCATTAAAATGTCATTCAGTGTAACAGTCTTGTCAGGTGTATTTACAACAAAAATCAATTTATGACATATTAAAAGACTAATTACTTTCACCCCAGATACTAATTAGTTGTAATTTTACATTTTTAAAATTTGCCACTATCCTAGGTTTTGCCTATTTGTCAGTAAGAATTTTTTACTTATTAAAATACATAAAAGAATAAGGGAGCATATTAAATTTTATTGTGTTTTTAATATGTACAAGTCAAAATAAGCATGTTTGATTTTTTACATAAATATTGTGCTACACTGAATGACAATGCAACATTATTTCAACCAAATTTTGACATTTTATTCTCCAAAAACATATTTAAAACCTTAAAAGTAGACACTTTAATTACATTTAATGTGCTTTCTATGGACATTTTTGTAAATTTCTTTTGATGCGGACATCTTTACGTCTTTGACCCATGTATTTGTATCTAAAAAACATGTTTATGTGCTGTATGAACTCAGTTTACAGGTTGAATGTTCTCAGAATGTTCTAGCAAGGCTCTCTTAAAGTTACAAATAAACATTCTTCCAGTAACATTAATAGAACATTCAGTCAAAGTTAGCGCTTCTTAAATAATTGTTTTTTTTAAATTTTACTACTGCTTTTCAAAACGTTCAAAAAGTAACATTATAATAATGTTTGTAAAATGATCAAATGGAACATTCCCTTAACGTTCACATAACCAACAAAAACATTCCGAAAACATTCCATTTTCTTAACTTGAGAAAACCTTCTCAAAATGTTAGCACAAAAACATTATTAATACTTTATTCATGGAATGTTATGAAACATTTTATTAAACATTTCAATATTTTAGTTGGACATTCCTCAAACCTTTTTTTAACTGTTTCAGAATGTTCAGACAACATTCAAAAGTAATGTTCAATAATGTTTCCAAAATGATCAAATAAACGTTATCTTAACGTTCGAAAAAAACGTTTCTAAGACAAAGTTTAAAAAACTGCACATTTTGAATATTCAGAAATAATGTTTTCATATTTAACGAGAATATTCTCAGCTTACATTTTGCAAACATTATGGGAATGTTACTTTTGAATGTTCTCTAAACATTCTGAAACAAGCAGTGCACTCTTAAAAATAAAGGTGCTTGAAAGGTTCTTCACAGCGATGCCATAGAAGAACCATTTTTGGTTCCACAAAGAACCATTCAGTCAAAGGTTCTGTAAAGAACCATCTCTTTCTTACCTTTTTATAATCTGAAGAACCTTCTTTCAGCACAAAGAACCTTTTGTGAAAGTTTCTTCAGATGTTAAAGGTTCTTTATGGAACCATTTAGACAAAAAAAGGTTCTTCTATGGCATCATGAAGCACCTTTATTTTTAAGAGTGTAACATTAAAAAAAAAAATGTTAGTTGAAGGTGTAACTAAAACACTTCAGAAAATCATTCCATGAATAACGTATAAATGATGTTTTTGTGTTAACGTTTTGAGAACATTATTAAAGACCAGATAACTCTGAATGAACGTTCTATTTCTGTTTGTTTGTTCATAACTAGAGAACCTTGCTGGAACGTTCTGAGAATGTTTCCTGTTAGCTGGGATTGTAAGTAAGTAAGTAAATTTTATTTATTTATTTATTGAGTAAATTCAGCTTACACTGACCAAAGTGCTGTACAAAACCATCATAAAATACAGTAAAGTATAAAATAAAATACAAATTAAAATCCAAGATAACAATACTAATCCATAAATTAAAATTCAGGAAAGGCCATAGAATAAAGATGCCTTTTAAGTCTACACTGTAAAAAAAATTCCGTAAAATTTACGGTAAAAAACTGGCAGCTGTTCTACCGTAAAAAATACGGTAACAACGTTTTAGGTTTTACAGTTTTAACTTAAATTTACAGTTAAATACCATAATTTCTTTAACTGATATAATGTTAATATACCAACCTATTAAAGTACTGAAATCTGTTTTGTACCTTTGAAATACACTGATAACCACCAAATGCAGGTGGTGATGAGAAAGTCACATGATGAACCAAAGCCCATCACAAGCAGCTTTTAAATAATAACATATATAGAAAGTGCACAGTGTCATTCACACAAGCACTAAACACCATCATGGTGAGACTCATTAAACTGAAATATGCTATAAACATTAATTTAACAACATTAGATATAACATACAACCCTAATAAACATAACTGATAAGAAAAAACTAAGAAGAAACATAGTTATTTTAAAGAAAAAAACGTCAAATTCGAACTGAATTTGAAATGCAACGCAGGGAATTCTGGGAATGTCAGTTTACGGTTTTTCCCTGTAAATTTTACAGGAACTTACCGTTAACCATTTAACAGGTTTTTACTGTAGCATTTTCACAGTTTTTTACCATTAAAATCACAATCATTTTTTACAGTGTAGACTTAAAAACCGAAATAGACGGAGCACTCTTAATGTCAGGTGGCAACTGATTCCCTAGCCGTGGAGCAGCTACTGCAAAGGCTCTGTCACCTTTAAACTTAAGTCGTGACCGTGGGACACATAAAAGAGCTTTATTAGCAGATCTGAGGGACTTAGGAGTAGAATTAAACGAGATAAGATCAGAAATGTAAGATGGGGCTTGTCCATTAAGTGCCTTAAAAAACAATCAACAAAATTTTGAATTGAATTCTAAAAGAGACAGGAAGCCAGTGGATCGACGCTAAAATTGGAGTGATGTGATCACGTTTTTTTGCACCAGTTAACAATCTGGCTGCTGCATTCTGGACCATCTGCAAACGAGCCAGTGAAGATTGGGGAAGACCTAGGTATAAGGAATTACAGTAGTCTAATCGTGATGTGATAAATGCATGAATAACTTTTTCCAAGTCTTGAAAGGAAAGTGTAATTGTGTTGCATGGCTTGATCAATGGCATTATATGGCTCATACTAAACTATTAATCGTACAATATAAAGTTCAATACAACTTGAACTTTATCATTGCTGTTCATGTGATGCAGGTTTCTTAATGGAAGTGAAATGAAACACCTCTGGAGTTTGCAGGATGATGCCAGTAAATGGGAAGGTCTCCGCAGAATCTCAGTATTTCAGGGCTCAGAAAACTGACGTCCTTCAGTGGTTCTTCAGATGCAATCCAGACCAGAGACCCCACATCAGGTTTCACCGCAACAGCGTCGTCCTCCTGCTGGTAATTAAACCACAATGGTTGATTGAACACTGAAACCTGAAACTTCCAGACTAAAATATTTATTTTGCAAGTTTAATGTGGCTACACAGTGATATACAGTATAGAGTAATTTAAAATGTATTCAGTTAGAAAATACAACCTTTGAGTTGCTGTTAATATAGATGCTTTTTGCGTGCAAAACCAACCAAACCTAAAAGACTTAAGAAAAACCTTGAAACTAGCCAAACCTTAAACTATAACGATAAAGATAGTTCTAAAATCATTTTGAAAGATAATAGAAGCTTGTTTGTGCCATGTGATTAAGAAAAAATAAAAAATAAAAAAGTCATTGCAATTTTTTTTCTCGTAATTCAATTGGTATGGACACTACTATAGTTAATTGTTGTCTTTTTAGTCATCACTCTCAGTGTAAATGGCCTTTAACACCTTGATCTGGACATAAAAGCATTAGCTCAGCCAATGGCATGAGTTTTGGGGCGGGACTTACAGCAGATGGGGGCGTGGTCAAGAAACTGGTATGAAATTCAGTCTCATTTATATGATTATTCATGTAGAAGATGCTTTTATCTGAGGTTTATGAAGCATGATGGACATGCAGATTAATTTCTGCAGGACTGTTTTTAGACATCATCAATTTCATTCATATTTCATCAAAGTGGAATGCAGATATGGTCCAAATAGCCAGTGTATAGTTAATGAATGAAGCATGTGGGCATCAGAAAGACTTTAATGGTGATTATGGCAGAAATCATAGTGTTTCTCACCTCAGAAAGTTCAGATCTGACTTGTGATTTGATGTAACACTTCTCTTTTCCAGGAAACTTGACTGCTGTAATGCCCTGTAAAAGAGTGAAAATAATGGAGTTATGTTATGATCAGCTCTGAAATGAGAGGAACAGGTTTATTATGTGATACTCACGGCTTTAAAGTCTTGAACTTCCACAATTTTCCCATCGCCAGCACCTGAATCATCTTCAATCTTTATATCGATGTTCCTGCTGTAGTGAGCACTGATTGCCTAAAACAAGAACAAATATCCGGCAATGGGGTCAGAAAAATAAACTTCATTAAAACGGAAAACAAGAGTTTTCTTGTGCCGCTGGCAGATACTTTTTTTCTTTTTTTAAGAATAAACTCACTTAATTTTGGAGCTTTTTTCAGAAAACAAGACTTATGTTATTTTGCTTCTGTGGCAAATGCATCTTGATTTTAAAAATGTTGAATTTTTACTGGAAAACAAGACAAATACTGAGTTAGAAAATCATTTTTGCAGTGTCCGTTACTTGAAATAAAATAAACGTAAACTCTGCAATAAAATAACATATAAAAAACACCTATATACTAAAATAACTAAAACTGAAACTGAAAGAAAAATGAATAAATCTATACAGACATATATAAAAAATAATAATGATAAAAATGACAAGCTATTATTTCAATCATTTCTTATTTTGCTTTAGTTTAATTTGATGTACTAGAATAATTAAAACTAAAACATTAATGTTTTAGTAAACATACTAAAACAAAACTGAATTAAAAAACTATATAGACATTAAAAACTGTGTGTAAAATTATTTTAAAACTAAATTTAAAATTGTTTAAAATTATTGTACATTTTAAGATTAAAACTACTTTAATATTGAAAAAATGAAAAATATCAAAACACAATAAATTTATTTTAAAAAGTAACCAATTTTAAAATTAATGAATGAATATAAATAGAATAAAAAATATTTCTGCTAGTTGCCAAGGCAATATTTCTCATTTAGTTTAATTTGATATACTATAGTAACTAAAACTAAAACTGAAATAAAAATTATTAAAAAAGAGACAGACATAAAAAACTAAAAGTATTAAAAATGACAAAACGCAAAACAAAATGACTTTAACTAAAATTTAAATGAAAATAAAAAAAATAAAAATAAAAACTAATTCAAAATATTAATAAGAAAAACTATAATAATATATCCAAATAACACTGCAACTATAAATATTACATATTTTAATTCAGTGGTTCTCATCAGGGAGAAACAATGCTAAATGAAAAGAATAAAACTAACCATATAATCATGCATACTTGTCAAAAGGAGGAGGGAATGCTTCCAAAACAGAGTAATTTATCATAAACAATAATTTAATGTAATGTATGACATTTTTTTTCTTTTGTACATTAATCAGTTTTGGGTCACCACTTAATCTGCGTCCTGAAGCAAACCTGTAGTTGATTTAATCCATATAAAACATACTGTTTAATACTTTGTTAGATTATTTTATGCAGTGGTCCAGCAGGTGGTTTGCTCAGGGGTGCAGCTCTTACTGGCCGTTTGTGTTTGTGTTGGGAAGTGATGCATGCTGATCTGTTTGCAGTGTTAACACTGCATGATTATAACCCAGCACACAGACCTCTTTGTTTGCCGTCTTTAACCTGGCGGATTTTTTTGAAATACCAGAGGTGCCTGAAATCAATGCACACTGATGGCTGCAAATGCAAACACGACGCAGCCTGCTTCATTGATCATTCCTGACACTTTGCTGAGACAAACTACAATATTCTCATTCCAACTCAAACCTACAGTGCTTTAAATATCGATACGCCTGCGCTATTGCATCAGCATGCATTTGAGAGCGAAACTGTGTGATTATGCAATGCGGAATATTAAAAATGTATACTTTAAATATAACAGTGTTACAAAATCCCCCCGATGAATGCATGCATGCATGCAAATTAAACCCAAAACACAGAACAATTTGTTGCACATCAAGAAGAACAACCAGTAAAATGGTTTTATTATTACGCAGTTAACTCGTCATTCCACCTCATCAATAATGAACAGTTTACTGCTTTGATTGGCCTTTAAGGAGCTGAAGTTTTAGCTTTAGTGGGCTCAATTTGATAGACGATATTTTGTGTAGGAAGTTGCTGAACAGTTGCACTAATTTTGAGCCAAACGAGCTGAGACTACTGTTCTGTCTGGTCTGAGACACTTACTTCTCTCTCGCTGACTTTCCACAGGTAAAAAGCTCCAATGCCTCCAAACAGCAGCAGAACGGCTCCGGCGATGAAGGCTACGACCGCCGTCTTCTTCACACGCATAAACCCTCTGGGCTTCAAGCTACTGTAAGCCTTATTAAGCACATATTGTTGGATTATAGGCATACGTGACCATGGACCACAAAACCAGTCATAAGGGTCAATTTTAATTGAGATTTATATATCATCTGAAAGCTGAATAAATAAGCTTTCCAGTGATGTATGGTTTGTTAGGATACGACAATATTTGACTGAGATGCAACTATTTGAAAATCTGGAATCTGAAGATGCAAAAAAATCTGAATATTGAGAAAATCTCCTTTAAAGTTGTCCAAATGAAGTTCTTAGCAATGCATATTACTAATCAAAAATTAAGTTTTGATATATATACGGTAGGAAATTTACAAAATATCTTCATGGAACATGATCTTTATATACTAATGACCTTTGGCGTAAAAGAAAAATGGATAATTTTGACCCATACAATGTATTTTTGGCTATTGCTACAAATATACCCCAGCGACTTAAGACTGCTTTTGTGCTCCAGGGTCACATATATCAAGTATATTAGATGCATACTGTGATGTTTAAGGATAAAATGAAAGCATCACATACCTCAAAAGGAGCTTTTTCTGATGTTTCCTCCATGGCGTTCTGGCGTCTACTGAAAGCAGAGCTTTGTGACTTGGTGTAGCTTCTCTCAAGTTTCTGTCATGTAGGTGAGAGAGAGGAAAAATTCGGGGAAAATAAACAAGGTCCCGGAGAAACCCAAGCCTGGAATTCCTCTCTGGGGATTTTTTGTGGCCTGAGAAAACAGTGCTGAGACACACGCTTCAGACTATTCATGCACATTCTGGGTGTATTCGTGTAAATTGACAGGCAAAAAGAGGCCTGGTTTACCATGAGATGCTTTCGAAAGCGACATTTATTATCCAATTCAACAAAGTCAAGTAAGGTACTTTAGGGCTGGATCTGTATAAGATCTCATTTATGTTCACTAGCAATCACAAAACTCGTTTTCATGACTCTTTTGCACTTTAAAATAACAGTAAACTGTTATTAAGACAGTAAACAGTAACAGTTAACAGTAAAGTGACTCAAATGGAGGTTTGGGAATGATGTAGTGATAAAAACGTGTGACGCAAATGAAGATTCTCTTATGTTTCAACTTCTTTGTCGAGTTTCCAGCTTGTTTATCTCAAATATTTTTGAGATAAATAGTGCAAATAGGATGCAAGACATTGTAGATGTAACTTTTTTTTGCCTCATGTTTTCATTTCTTAAAGTAGATCATGGTTCTTGCAGCACCAAGGTCATGGGTTTGATTGCAAATTTTGGATCTTTGGATAAAAGCATCTGCCAAATGCATAAATGTAAATTCTAAAAAAGACATAACTTGTTCAGTTAATGTTATAAAAGTGATAACATTTGTAGCTTTAAAAAAAAGACATTTAAAATGTTAAAGTTTGTTACTCATACATTTAATCTTTTTAATATAATGCAATTTGAAATTTTATGACAAAATTCAATTGTAAGCACAATGTAAATTTGCCTACTAAGCTAATGATCAAAAATTTAATCAGAAGCCTTAATATTCAAATGTTTTTAAGATCATAAATTATGTCCAAACTTTTAACTGGTTTTGTCAAGGATGCAAAATTTTTATAGATTGTACCATAACTTTTTTCTCATGTTTTCATGTAAAAGTGGTAACATTTGTAACATTTAATGTATCAGTTTGTTACTCATCCATTTAGCCTCTTTAATATAATGCAAATTAAAATTTTATGACAAAATTGAATCATAGGCACAATTTATATTTATGATCAAAAATTAAATCAGAAGCCTTAAGATCGAAGTGTATATAAGATAATTAATATTATTTCCAAACTTGTGATCGTCAAGGATGCAAAACATTGTAGATGATTTACCATAACCTATTTTACCTCTTATGTTTTCATTTCTTAAAAAGAAACAATTTTAGTGTAATTAAATCTCATCATGATGTCCAAACTTAGATTTTATCAGAACTTATTTTATTTCTCATGTTTTCATTTCTTAAAGAGAAACAACTTGTTCAAGTCTAATGTTATAAAAATAGTAAGCTTAAAAAATGAATTTTAAAGTGTTACAGTTTGTTACCAATCCATTTAGCCATAATATAAATTTTAATATTACGACAAAAATAACTGTAGTCACAATTAATATTTATGATCAAAAATAAAGTCAGAAGCCTTAAGACCAATAAGTTCTAATATCATAAATTCTGACTGGTTTTTGTCAAGAATGCAAAACATTGTAGATTTTACCATAACTTATTTTATTTCTCATGTTGTCATTTCTTAAAAAGAAACTTGTGTAAGTAAACATTATAAAAGTGGTAACATTTGTAGCTTTTAAAAAAATGACATTTAATGTATTACAGTTTGTTACAATGTGACCAAAAAGTGACTTACAAACACAATATCACATTATAATCATCCAAAACATGCAAAAAAAACATTAAAAAAAACAGGTAATATTGTTAAAAAATATAATTTGTATATACAAAACATCAATGCAGTCAAAGATAATATATACAGCAACATCATTACAGTATGAGACTGAGGTATCAGGCTTGTGTGAATCTGGCGGGACTCTCTGTGGCGATGGGTTTGGTGGAGTGTGTGAAGACTTGAATGTCTATATTCTCTGAGTCTTGTCTCCGCTGTGACTGTGGAGAGCAGATGTGAATGTAATCGTACTGACTCTGCTGATCTTCTGTAAGGCTGTGCAAGGCCACGCTTCTGTTGGTCTGAGTGTCAAAACTGCTCCTCTGAAGCGTGGCCTGTGAGGACGGCCTCGTCCTTGAGAAGGTGGAGAGATGTCTGCTATTAACGCTCCCGCTGGTTCTGCTCGCAGACGGGCTCCAGCATCTGTCCGAGTGACCGAGGATCCTGCACTCGCTGGTGCAAGCCCACAGACCTGAAAAACACACACACACTTCGGTAAGGATTCTAACGGAATAAAAACAATAAAAAAGGTAATTGCAACTTTTTAGCTCGATTCTCTTTTTTTTCTCTTATGTGACTCTGGAGCACAAAACCAGTCTTAAAGGGTCATGAAACCCCCTGTTTCAGCACTGGTTAGTTCTCACCACAGTTTTAAAAAATGATAAAAAGTGGTAATTAAACTCGCGGAGAGGCGGGAGGGGAAGAGGGGATGCAGACTACACACACAGCTTTGGGTTCAGACAGTTTCATTTCGCTCCCATCGAGTTAAAAACACAAATAAATGCACAGCCATTTGCACTATTCATCGAAAACATATATATGAACGCGCTGTTGCACCTCTGTTGCACCCAGAGGTGGGTAGTAACGAGTTACATTTACTTCGTTACATTTACTTGAGTAAATTTTTTGGGTAACTAATACTTTTAGAGTATATTTAAAAATGGGTACTTTTACTCTTACTCAAGTACATTTTTAGTGAAAAAACGGTACTTTTACTTAGTTACTGTGGGCGACGCTCCTCTCGTTACTTTATCTTAATGCAATACGTAATAATAAAGTTAAAAATGCTTCAATTTATTCCAAACGCGCCGTCTTTTCTCTGGGCAATGACGTGCATTCGCGAATATTCATTCTTTGAGTCCCATTCTGTTCGAAGGCCGATCGAACCAGTTGGCAAACCAGTGAATGGGATTCGCGAATCAGTTGAATGATTCGTTCAGTTCTCTGCCGCACGCGCTGGTCGTGAAGCCGGTTCTCACTCAGATAACAGAAATTTTAATAACATCAAGAGCGTTGAAGACGTGGCTTTAGATCTACAGTCAGTTGAAAGCAAATATGCAAAGGCTATGGTTTGCTAGCTAGCGAGAATCTTTATTAGATGAACACCGCGTGTGCATCGGTTCCACACAGGTATAGATTGGTTGCAAAGTTACACGATACCACTATGACGTTACCAGTTTATTTTGTAAATGTGCCTTATACATTAGAAATACAATCTAGAATTTATTCATTAAATAAGCTGTCACAGAGTCTGAAATGAACACCCGCAAACCCCGTTAGTTCCAGGAGGAATGCCTTTGCATAGACATGAAAATATTGATATTTTCACAATATTTACGCTTGCAGAAATAAAGGCTACATTTGTTTACATTTTGCGGAACAGACGGAAGTAGATCCGTCATATGCACTTATTTCCTTATGTTCAGATGTTCTGTAGCGGTCATGTGAGGAGATTTCGCTCTTCTCCGTGTCAGAGGTTATATACATACATAATACATAATTAATTAATATACTTAATTAATAACATAATTAATATACTTTAAAATATAATTTAATTCAGTGATGCAAATCTGAATTTTTATCAGCTGTTACTCCAGTTTTCAGAGTCATATGATCCTTCAGCAATCATTCTAATATATTGATTTAGTGTTGTTGAAAAAAACAGCATATGCTAGTTAGGTATGTTTTGAAGCTGGGATGCTGGTTTGGGCTGGTTTATGCTGGTCAAGTGCTGGTCTTAAGCTGGTCGGACCATTTTAGGACCAGCACATGACCAACAAGCTCCAACTCAACTCAGCATCCTAAAAACATACCTGCCTAACATATGCTGTTTTCAACAGATTTTCACTGCTTTTTTGGAACCTGAAGCATTTATTCAGATTCTTTTCTTAGATAAGCTAAAAGAACAGCATTGATAATAATCAACATATTGGAATGATTTCTAGAATTATATGTTACTGAAGACAGCAAGGGCTGATAAAAATTCAGAACATCATAATAAATACATTAAAAAAAACATCTTTTGAGCTTGGCAGTGTATGTGTATGTATAAATTTGATCTAAATATCTATATATCTAAAAAAAAAATTGACTATATTCAGTATATGATCCAAAGTAACTAGTAACTAACTACTTGAGTAGTTTTTTTACCCGATACTTTTTTACTCTTACTCAAGTAACTATTCAGACCATTACTTTTACTTGAGTAAATATTTCTACAAGTACTTTTACTTTTACTTGAGTACAGTTTTTGGGTACTCTACCCACCTCTGGTTGCACCTCTGATAACTTTTTAGGCTTATTCTGCGGCATTTATACAAGCCTTTTGACAGGTTGTGTCACGGAGCTGTAAAAACGGTTACACTCACTAAGTGAATGAATCGCGTTTGCACGCGCTTATTGCAGAGCAAAAACAAACACTCTCCTTCGATCCATGAACGTTTCTCTCAGTTAATGTGCGTAGTCTCTCAGTCTGAGCGTCTGTCATAGCAAATCAACACATGCTGTTGTGAATAATTAAGCGAAGCGTCTTCTCCTCAGAGATAAGTGCGCAGTCTCATGAATAATTAAGTAGACACCGACGCGTCATCGATATACTATAGTCCATTGCCACGTCACAAATTGTGACGTCAACACGATGTAGATTTTAAACCCGGAAGATGAAAATAGCGCAAAAAAGCTTAAAATTAACCTGTTTTCACCAACAGTTAAAATGATCGGATGCTAATATTGTCTTCTATGATGTGCAACACAATCACCTCTGCTAAAATCTCAGAAAAAGTAGTCTGGGGTTTCATGACCCTTTAAGTCGCTGGGGTATATTTGTAGCAACAGTCAACAATACACTGTATGGGTCAAAATGATCCATTTTTCTTTTATGCCAAAAATCATTAGGATATTAAGTAAAGATCATGTTCCGTGAAGATATTTTGTAAATTTCTTATCGAAACTTCATTTTTGATTAGTAATATGCATTGCTAAGAACTTAACTTGGACAACTTTAAAGGTGATTTTCTCAGTATTTGGACTTTTTTATTCCCTCAGATTCCAGATTTTCAAATAGTTGTATCTCAGTCAAATATTGTCCTATCCTAACAAACCATACATCAATGGAAAGCTTATTTATTCAGCTTTGTCAGATGATGTATAAATCACAATTTCCAAAAACTGACCCTTATGACTGGTTTTGTGGTCCAGGGTCACATGTAAATTTCCGTCTAATCCAATCAACAGCAATTCAGCAATTCTGAGTTTACATCTCACAATTCTGATGTTTTTTTCTCAGAATTCTAAGTTTCTCACAATTTGGACTTTTTTCTCGCAATTGTAAGTTTATATTTCATAATTCAGACTTTTCTTCTCATAATTTTTTATTTTCTTGCAATTGTGGGACAAACTCGCAATTCTGACTTTTTTTTAATAAGAATTCTGAATTTACATCTTGTAATTAAAATTTTTTAAATTGGAATTCTGAGTTTACATCTCATAATTTTATTTTATTTTATTTTTTCTTGGAATTCTGAGTTTACATCTTGCAATTTTGACCTTTTCCGGAAGAATTCTGAATTTACATCTCAAAATTTTGACTTCTTTTGCAGAATTCTGAGCTTACATCTCGCAATTTCGACTTTTTTTCTAAGAATTCTGAGTTTACATCTCACAATTCTGATTTTTTTTCTTCTCGGAATTCTGCGTTTACATCTCATAATTCTGACTGTTTTCTCGGAATTCTGAGTTTGTATCTTGTAACTTTTACTTTTTTGGAATTCTGAATTTACATCTCACAATTTTGACTTTTTTCTAAGAATTCTGAGTTTACATCTCAGAATTCTGTTTTTTATATCTTAAATAAATTTTGTCTAATCCAATCAACAGCAATTCAGCAATTCTGAGCTAACATCTCACAATTCTGTAGTTTTTTTCCTCAGAATTCTCAGTTTCTCGTAATTTTGACTTTTTTTCTTGGAATTCTGAGCAATTCTTGCAATTCGGAGACTTTTCTTCTCAGAATTGCGAGATATAAACTCACAATAAACTCAAACCAATCCAGTTGAATTCTCAGTTTGCTTCTTGCAATTCAGGGGTTTTCACCAAAAAATAAATAAAATTAAATAAATAAATAAGTAAATAAATAAATACAAAATAAAAAAAGTAATTTCAACTTTTTAGCTCACAATTCTTCCTTTTTTTTCTTGCAGTTGTGAGCTTATATCTCAAAATTCAGACTTTTTGTCTCAGAAATGCAAGTTGATATCTCGCAATTGAAAGTTATAAACTTTACATCCAGCAATTCTGACTTTTCTTCTCAGAAATGCAGGTTATAAACTTGAGTCAGAATTGTGAGAAATAAACTCAAGATCGCAAGAAAAAGGTACCTTCAATACATCTGGGACATCAAAGTCCTGAATCAAATACCTTCACTTTTCTTTTTCATCAGAAAATACATTCATTCGCCCCCTTAATGTGCTCAGACTCGTGATATGCACACTGCTCAGCTCTATTAGTGCGCGTGTGATCGCTCAGGCTCTTTGTTTCCCATAGATTAGAGTTTAACAAGGTTGCACTAGAAATGAATCAACACTGAACTTGAAGTGAACTGATCCTATCAGCAGCTCATTAATCTGAGCACCTCTCTACTTTAACTTTGCCTGACTAATCCACACGACACCTCGTCAACGCAAGCGTGATCCTGCAAAAAATAATTGCCCTGACAATCGTCTGTGTGAGAAGTTGAGCCGCCAGCGTCTTTATCTGTTTCATTGCTGCACTTTTATCAAGCACACAAATGATCACAGTTGTGGAAGACTTACTTTCTAACTGTATAAAACTACAACCATCTCCTCTCTCATTAGTGTAAGACCTATATCAATGCTCCAAATGCTCCAATTATTCTTTGTTTTGCATCAGATCCTATTTTCAAGTAGTTCTGACATTTAACATGATGATCTGGAGGTGAGTGTGTGTGTGTGTGCGTATATATATATATACACACACACACACACACACGCACACACACTGCAAATTTCTGCATTTGTTTGTATTTATATTAAAATATACTGTATCTACAAATATATATATTTAGTATTATTAAGAAATATTTATATTATTTATATTTATAAAAATATTTATAATTCTGCTATATAGATAGATTGATAGATAATATGCTAAAATAAATCAATATATATATATTACTAAATATATATTATTGATATTTATAGAATATTTATGATTATATATTAATAATGATAATAATATAAAAATATAATAAGTATTATATACATATATATATATATATATATATACTTTTTAAATGTAAATATATATATATATATACTTAAATTTACTTAAATACTTAAATTTAATTTACAATTACTTTATTAATTACTTAGTTAATAATTACTTTAATTTATAAATGTTAAATGTTTAATTTATAAAAAATATGATAATATAAAAATATAAATAAATATTTAAAGTGTAATTGTGTATATAAAAATGTACTTTTTAAATGTTTACATATTATTATTATTATTATTATTATTATTATTTACATATTCATATTATTTATAATTATAAAAAGTATAATATTCTGATAATTTATGAATTATTTCTGGATATTATATATATATATATATATATATATGTATTATTATTATTATTATTATTATTTTGTGTATTCAGCTAAAAATATAACATATATTATTTTAGACATTAATAATTTCATATGTATAATAAATAATTGTATGTCAGTCAGATGAGTTGATGATTCTCACCTTTATATGAAGTGTAGTCTTTCTTGAGTCCTTCACTGATGTCAGAATCGCTGTCATTAACGTCACTGTCTCCTTTTCCGCTGTCTTTGCCGCTGATCTGTGGGTCTCTGACTGCGATGGTCATCATTGAGTTCCCTTTCCACACTGTGATGGGTCGAGCGTTGTCTTTACCATAACCAGGCAAAGTGGAATATCCCTGTGAAAACACAAGAACCACAGTTCATCCTCTCTGCTCTTCTGGAACCACGAGAGTGAGTAAATAATGACAGATTTTTCATTTTGTTGATAAACTACTGTTACTGTCTTTCAGGCCATTCACACAAAGCACACTTTTGTGTTCAGTCTGCACTATTTTATTTATTTATATATTTTTGGGTATACTGTATATACACATTCATCAGACAGATGTCTTTGACTGTTGAATTGCATGCTTGTTTTATTTCTACATACCATGCCATGAACCTATTTTAAAGACAGCTTAGGACAAAAAAAGGTATATTTTATAAAACACATTTAGAAACCCATT
Organism: Tor tambroides; assembly: GCA_021397915.2. NCBI lineage: Eukaryota > Metazoa > Chordata > Actinopteri > Cypriniformes > Cyprinidae > Tor > Tor tambroides. The sequence continues at coordinate 27,189 of JAFVLL020011383.1, forward strand.
CCATTGTGCTCCTTTTAGCTGTTTTGTAACACTTGTGACCCCTGCTACTTTTATTGTTATTCTATTTACTAATAGTTTTTGGCTATTTAGTCATATCTAACTGCATTTTCAATGTTTTCCGCTGTAAGAGTTACACTTTTAGAACAAGTTAAAAACAGATAATTAACGGTTTAAATTCCAATGTGTTCAGTTCAGTTTGATTTCATTGTGCTACTTGTAGTTGTTTTTGATACAATAGTGCATTGTGTTTGTACCCCACTTTGGTTACTGCATCACATCTCTGTGTTTTTTAGCATTTCGTACCATGAGTTTTATGTTTGTAAGACAACATGTCAAACTGATTGACCTGTTTTCTGTTTTATTCCTTTGCATCTGTCTCCTCTATTTTTATTTTATTTTATTTATTTATTTTGGCCTATTTTCATGTGCATCAGACAGACATTTTTGGCTGTTGCATCATTGTTATTTTTTTTTTAACAAAGTGAGCATTGCATTTTTAACATGGCGGGTCAATTTGAGCAGTTCGTTTCAGTGTTGTTTTAGTACAATTGAGATACTACTGTAGTTCTTATTAATATTTTGTATCTGTTTTTATTTTTATTATTTATTTTTATTTTAATTTTAGTTAAAGTTTTAGTCATTTTTTACTAAATATACATTTTACATGTGTATATACACTGAACAAAATTATAAACGCAACACTTTTGTTTTTGCCCCCATTTTTCATGAGCTGAACTCAAAGATCGAAGACTTTTTCTATGTACACAAAAGGCCTATTTCTCTCAAATATTGTTCACAAATCTGTCTAAATCTGTGTTAGTGAGCACTTCTCCTTTGCCGAGATAATCCATCCACCTCACAGGTGTGGCATATCAAGATGCTGATTAGACAGCATGGTTATTGCACAGGTGTGCCTTAGGCTGGCCA